>MU222169.1:517601-552781 GCA_018584345.1 Thuja plicata | reverse complement strand
TCTGCCCTATTAGAAGCAATTAGGACTGCTAGGTCCACCTTGTTAGAGGATTTACAAACATACAATGAAGTATGCACTCTGTTAGGAGATTTGTGAAAGACTGTTAAGTCTACCCTGTTAAAGGATTCACAAACTGATTCAACTGTTAGGATGAAATAGTAGATCTTGACTTACAACTTTATTTGCTGATAAGATCCTTTGAGTACTGATCACCTTCTGTGATAGATATGGCTATTCTGCTCCTTTACAAAAATGCTCTGCTCTGTTGCCTTATTGCAGTCTCTGCTTATTATTCTTATTTCGCACTTCTACTTTCACACTTCAAATGGTATAATACATTACATATATATACCGTTCATAATTACAATTTACAAGGTCAGCCAAATACAAAATAATAACATAAACTTATTCCTAAGTCGGCCTTTCATAAGTAAACAAAATATTACTGAGTCGGTAGAAGCTCGGGTTCCTCAAGCTGGCTCGGTGATCTTTTGATACTTGGCATCCACTACAATACTCGGCATCGTCATGCTCTCAGTAAGAGTAGAAGCTCGGTCCATACTAGTCCCGAAGTGTAGCTTGGAACTCGGTAGCCGCTGGTGACTCGGTAGGTATAGTGTCACTCGGTAACCGCTGATGACTCGGTGGAAACTGATTTCTTGGTTGGCTTCAACTCATGGCTTGGTAGTTACGGTGAAGCTCGGTGACTACCATCTGCTTGGTAAATGTTTCTCTTCTCGGTAAATATTGCTAAACTGTTCATATGCTCGGTGACTACTGTTCTGCTCGGTTTGAACTGTTTACCGCTGAGCTTTACAAAGTGATTGCTGAATGCTCGGTATAAGCTGTGGACTGAGTGATGAGCTTGGTAAGAATTCAGAATCAAATAAGTGTTTTCACTAATGACAAATATAACATAATTCCAACATTTAATAAGTAGGAGTTTTCGTTCATTGTAGAGGAGAGTAGTTGGACGCAGTTAATGAGAATTTAGAACTCTATCATTCTGGCATTGTGTTGTCTTTTTTTGTGAATTATGTTTCTAAAGGTTTTGGGCTACATCACTCAATTATAGGAAAATCCACCTAATATTTTGATGTCAAATGCTTCCATTTAAAATTTTACAAAGATCGAAGCTCATTTGAAATATTAATTTAAACATTCAATTTTGCTCCCAGATGTAAAATGTGTCACAAAAAAATTTCAATTTTGCACAATCAGAGGTAAACCCACCTAATATTTTGATGTCAAATGCTTCCATTTTAAATTTCACGAACATCAGAGGTTGTTTGAAATATTAATTCAAAATTTCAATTTTGCTCAATCAGAGGAAAACCCACCTAATATTATGATATCAAATACTTCTATTTTAAATTGGGAGCATTTGACATACAAATATTAATTTAAAGTTTTAGTTTTACACAATTAGAGGAAAACCCACCTAATATTTTAATGTCAAATGCTTCCATTTTAAATTTCATGAAGATCAGACCTCGTTTGAAATATTAATTTAAAGTTTCAATTTTGCTCAATCAGAGGAAAACCCACCTAATATTTAGATGTCAAATGCTTCTATTTTAAATTTCACGGAGATCCGAGCTCATTTGAAATATTAATTTCAAGTTTTAATTTTACACAATCAGTGGAAAACCCACCTAATATTTTGATGTCAAATGCTTCCAATTTAAATTTCACAAATATCGGAGCTCATTTGAAATATTAATTTAAAGTTTCAATTTTCTCAATAAGAGGAGAACCCACCTAATATTTTGATGTCAAATGCTTCCATTTTAAATTTCACGAAGATCGGAGCTCATTCAAAATATTAATTTAAACATTCAATTTTTCTCCTAGACGTAAAAGCATGTCACAAAAAAGTTTCAATTTTGCACAATCAGAGGTAAACCCACCTAATATTTTGATGTCAAATGCCTCCATTTTAATTTTCATGAACATCAGAGCTCGTTTGAAATATTAATTTAAACTTTCAATTTTTCTCAATCAGAGGAAAACCCACCTAATATTTTGATGTCAAATGCTTCTATTTCAAATTGGAAGGATCTGACATCAAAATATTAATTTAAAGTTTCAAATATTAATTTAAAGTTTTAGTTTTACACAATCAGAGGAAAACCCACCTTATATTTTAATGTCAAATGCTTCTATTTTAAATTTTACGTAGATCAGATCTCGTTTGAAATATTAATTTAAAGTTTCAATTTTGCTCAATCAGAGGAAAACCCACTTAATATTTTGATGTTAAATGCTTCTATTTTAAATTTCATGAAGATCCGAGGTCGTTTGAAATATTAATTTGGAGTTTCAATTATACACAATCAGTGGAAAACCCACCTAAAATTTTGATGTCAAATGCTTCCAATTTAAATGTCACGAAGATTGTAGCTTGTTTGAAATATTAATTTAAAGTTTCAATTCTCTCAATGATGCAACAACTTCCAAAGGTCATAAATTTTGACTCGGATGTGGGTTTTGGCTAAAATTTTACAGGAGGATTCATGAGCTAGATTTAATGGCAATTCCAACTAAGTTATCTTTGTTGGTGGTCGATTCGACATCTTTTGGGGAGCCTGAAGTTTCATCTTGACCTTCAAAATTAGCTTTTTTCTTTTCTTTCCAATTTTTTGAGTTTTGTTTTTTGCAGTATATATCCGAAATCATGTTTCTGATTTCATGGATAAGTTGGCAATTCATCTTGCCTTAGTTGATATTTTTTCTAGGGAAAAATCAAGATTCTTAGGATGAGCTTCCAAAGTTACTAAAAATGGAAAAAAATCTATTTTTTCCAAAAATCAGCCAAATATGGTAATTTTCAAAATTGTAATTAGCAGGAGTTTTATTTCATTGTAGAGGAGAGTAGTTGGACGCAGTTAGTGAGAATTTGGAATTCTATCATTCTGGCATTGTGTTGTCTTTTTTTGTGAATTGTGTTTTTGAAGGTTTTGGGCTACATCACTCAATCAGAAGAGAAGCCACCTAATATTTTGATGTAAAATGCTTCCATTTTAAATTTCACGAAGATCGGAGCTCATTTAAAATATTAATTTAAACATTCAATTTTGCTCCCGAACGTAAAATGTGTCACAAAAAAGTTTCAATTTTGCACAATCAGTGGTAAATCCACCTAATATTTTGATGCCAAATGCTTCCATTTTAAATTTCATGAACATTGGAGGTCGTTTGAAATTTTAATTTAAACTTTCATTTTTTCTCAATCAGAGGAAAACCCACCTAATATTATGATATCAAATTCTTCTATTTTAAATTGGAAGCATTTGACATGAAAATATTAATTTAAAGTTTCAAATATTAATTTAAATTTTTAGTTTTACACAATCAGAGGAAAACCCACCTAATATTTTAATGTCAAATACTTCAATTTTAAATTTCACGAAGATCGGATCTCATTTGAAATATTAATTTAAAGTTTCAATTTTTCTCAATCAAAGCAAAACCCTCCTGATGTTTTGATGTCAAATGCTTCTATTTTAAATTTCATGGACATCTGAGCTCGTTTGAAATATTAATTTCAAGTTTCAATTTTACACAATTAGTGGAAAACCCACCTAATATTTTGATGTCAAATGCTTCCAATTTAAATTTCACGAAGATCAGAGCTTGTTTGAAATATTAAATTAAAGTTTCAATTTTCTCAATCAGAGGAGAACCCACCTAATATTTTGATGTCAAATGCTTCCATTTTAAATTTCATGAAGATGGGAGCTCATTTCAAATATTAATTTAAACAATCAATTTTTCTCCCAGACGTAAAACGTGTGAAAAAAAGTTTTAATTTTGCACAATCAGAGGTAAACCCACCTAATATTTTGATGTCAAATGCTTCCTTTTTAAATTTCATGAACATCGGAGCTCTTTTGAAATATTAATTTAAACTTTCAGTTTTGCTCAATCAGAGGAAAACCCACCTAATATTATGATGTCAAATGCTTCTATTTTAAATTGGAAGTATTTGACATCAAAATATTAATTTAAGGTTTCAAATATTAATTTAAAGTTTCAATTTTACACAATCAGAGGAAAACCCACCTAATATTTTAATGTCAAATGCTTCCATTTTAAATTTCATGAAGATTGGATCTCGTTTGAAATATTAATTTAAAGTTTCAATTTTGCTCAATCAGAGGAAAACCCACCTAATATTTTGATGTCAAATGCTTCTATTTTACATTTCACAGAGATTGAGCTCATTTGAAATATTAATTTCAAGTTTCAATTTTACACAATCAGTGGAAAACCCACCTAATATTTTTATGTCAAATGCTTCTAATTTAAATATCATGAAGATCGGAGCTCGTTTGAAATATTAATTTAAAGTTTCAATTTTCTCAATTAGAGGAGAACCCACCTAATATTTTGGTGTCAAATGCTTCCATTTTAAATTTCATGAAGATCGGAGCTCATTTGAAATATTACTTTAAACATTCAAATTTGCTCCCAGATGTAAAACGTGTCATAAAAAAGTTTCAATTTTGCACAATCAGAGGTAAACCCACCTAGTATTTTGATGTCAAATGCTTCCATTTTTTAATTTCACAAACATCGGAGCTCATTTGAAATATTAATTTAAACTTTTAATTTTGCTTAATCAGAGGAAAACCCACCTAATATTTTGATGTCAAATGCTTCTATTTTAAATTGGAAATATTTGACATCAAAATATTAATTTAAAGTTTTAGTTTTACACAATCAGAGGAAAATCCACATAATATTTTAATGTCAAATGCTTCCATTTTAAATTTCACGAAGATTAGATCTCGTTTGAAATATTAATTTAAAGTTTCAATTTTGCTCAATCAAAGGAAAACCCACCTAATATTTTGATGTCAAATGATTCTATTCTAAAATTCATGGAGATCCAAGCTCATTTGAAATATTAATTTTAAATTTCAATTTTACACAATCAATGGAAAACCCACCTAATATTTTGATGTCAAATGCTTTGAATTTAAATTTCACAAAGATCGGAGCTCGTTTGAAATATTAATTTAAAGTTTCAATTTTTCCAATCAGAGGAGAACCCACCTAATATTTTGATGTCAGATGATTCCATTTTAAATTTCACGAAGATCGGAGCTCATTTGAAATATTAATTTAAACATTCAATTTTGCTCCCAGACGTAAAACATGTCACAAAAAAGTTTCAATTTTGCACAATCACAGGTAAACCCACCTAATATCTTGATGTCAAATGCTTCCATTTTAAATTTCAAGAACATTAGAGCTCGTTTTAAATATTAATTTAAACTTTCAATTTTTCTCAATCAGAGGAAAACCCACCTAATATTTTGATGTCAAATGCTTCTATTTTAAATTAGAAGCATCTGACATCAAAATATTAATTTAAAGTTTCAAATATTAATTTAAAGTTTCACTTTTACACAATAAGAGGAAAACCCACCTAATATTTTAATGTCAAATGCTTCCATTTTAAATTTCACAAATATTGGATCTCGTTTGAAATATTAATTTAAAGTTTCAATTTTGCTGAATCAGAGGAAAACCCACTCAATTCTCTCAATGATGCAGCAACTTTTGGAGGTCTTAACTTTTGACTCAAATGTGGGTTTTGGCTGAAATTTTAAACTTAGATTCGTGAGCTAAATTTTATGGCAGTCCTAATTAAGCTACTTGTGTTGGTGGTTGTTTTGACATCTTTTCGGGAGCCTGAAGTTTCATCTTGACCTTAAAAATTAGTTTTTTTCTTTTCTTTCCAATTTTTTGACTTATTTTTTGTAATAAATCCTAAATCCTATTTCTGACTTCATGGATTAGTTTTCAATTCATCTTGCCTTAGTTGATAGATTTTCTAGGGAAAAATTGAGTTTCTTAGGATGAGTTTTAAAAGTTATCAAAAATGGAAAAAAACTATTTTTTCCAAAAATCTGCCAAATATAGTAATTTTCAAAATTGTAATAAGTAGGAGTTTTCTTTCATTATAGACGAGAGTGGTTGGACACAGTTAATGAAAATTTGGAATTCTATCATTCTGGCAATGTGTTGTCTTTTTTTGTGAATTGTGTTTCTGAAGATTTTGGGCTACATCACTCAATCAGAGGAAAAGCCACCTAATATTTTGATGTCAAATGCTTCCATTTTAAATTTCACGAAGATTGGAGCTCATTTGAAATATTAATTTAAACATTCAATTTTGCTCCCGGACATAAAACATGTCACAAAAAAGTCTTGATTTTGTACAATCAGAGGTAAACCCACCTAATATTTTGATGTCAAATGCTTCCATTTTAAATTTTAGGAACATCGGAGGTCATTTGAAATATTAATTTAAACTTTTCATTTTCCTCAATTAGAGGAAAACCCACCTAATGTTATGATGTCAAATGCTTCTAATTTAAATTGGAAGCATTTGACATCAAAATATTAATTTGAGCCCATTTGAAATCTGAGCTCATTTGAAAAATTAATTTGGAGTTTCAATTATACACAAACAGTGGAAAACCCACCTAATATTTTGATGTCAAATGCTTCCAATTTAAATTTCACAAAGATCGGAGCTTGTTTGAAATATTAATTTAAAGTTTCAATTTTCTCAATCAAAGGAGAACTCGCGTAATATTTTGATGTCAAATACTTCCATTTTAAATTTGATTAAGATCCGAGCTCATTTGAAATATTAATTTAAACATTCAATTTTGCTCCCTGACCTAAAATGTGTCACAAAAAGTTCCAATTTTGCACAATCAGAGGTAAACCCACATAATATTTTGATGTCAAATGCTTCCATTTTAAATTCCATGAACATCAGAGCTCGTTTGAAATATTAATCTAAACATTCAATTTTGCTCAATCAGATGAAAACACACCTAATATTATGATGTCAAATATTTTAATGTCAATCAGAGGAAAACCCACCTAATATTTTAATGTCAAATGCTTCCATTTTAAATTTCATGAAGATTGGATCTCATTTGAAATATTAATTTGAAGTTTCAATTTTTCCAATCAGAGGAAAACCCACCTAATATTTTGATGTCAAATACTTCTATTTTAAATTTCACGGAGATCCAAGCTCGTTTGAAATCTTAATTTGGAGTTTCAATTGTGCACAATTAGTGGAAAACCCACCTAATATTTTGATGTCAAATGCTTCCAATTTAAACTTCACAAAGATCCGAGCTCGTTTGAAATATTAATTTAAAGTTTCAATTCACTCAATGATGCAACAACTTTTGGAGATCATAACTTTTGACTCAGATTTGGGTTTAGGCTGAAATTTTACAGGAGGATTCATGAGCTAGATTTAATGGCAATTCCAACTAAGCTAATTTTGTTGGTGGTCATTTCGACACCTTATTGATAGATTTTCTATGGAAAATTTGAGATTCTTAGGAGTAGTTTTAAAAGTTAACAAAAATGGAAAAAAACTATTTTTCCTGAAAATCTGCCAGATATGGTAATTTTTTAAATTGTAATAAGTAGGAGTTTTCTTTCATTGTAGAGGAGAGTAGTTGGATGCAGTTAATGAGAATTTGGAATTCCATCATTCTGGCATTGTGTTGTCTTTTTTTGAGAATTGTGTTTCTGAAGGTTTTGCGCTACATCACTCAATCAGAGGAGAAGCCACCTAATATTTTTATGTCAAATGCTTACATTTTAAATTTCACAAAGATCGAAGCTCATTTGAAATATTAATTTAAACATTCAATTTTGCTCTCGGAAGTAAAATGTGTGACAAAAAACTTTCAATTTTGCACAATCAGAGGTAAACCCACCTAATATTTTGATGTCAAATGCTGCCATTTTAAATTTCACGAACATCAAAGGTCATTTGAAATATTAATTTAAACTTTCAATTTTGCTGAATCAGAGGAAAACCCACCTAATATTATGATGTTAAATGCTTCTATTTTAAATTGGAAGAATTTGACATCAAAATATTAACTTAAAGTTTCAAATATTAATTTAGAGTTTTAGTTTTACACAATCAGAGGAAAACCCGCCTAATATTTAAATGTCAAATGCTTCCATTTTAAATTTCACAAAGATCGGATCTTGTTTGAAATATTAATTTAAACTTTGAATTTTGATCAATCAGAGGAAAACCCACCTAATATTTTGATGTCAAATGCTTCTATTTTAAATTTCATGGAGATCCAAGCTCATTTGAAATATTAATTTCAAGTCTCAATTTTACATAATCAGTGGAAAACCCACCTATTTTGATGTCAAATGCTTCCAATTTAAATTTCACGATGATCGGAGCTCATTTGAAATATTAATTTAAAGTTTCAATTTTCTCAATTAGAGGAGAACCCACCTAATATTTAGATGTCAAATGCTTCCATTTTAAATTTCACGAATATCAGAGCTCATTTAAAATATTAATTTAAACATTCAATTTTGCTCCTGAATGTAAAACGTGTGACAAAAAAGTTTCAATTTTTCACTATCAGAGGAAAACCCACCTATTATTATGATGTCAAATCCTAATATTTTAAATTGGAAGCATTTGACATAAAAAAATTAATTTAAAGTTTCAAATATTAATTTAAAGTTTCAATTTTACACAATCAAAGGAAAACCCACCTAATATTTTAATGTCAAATGCTTCCATTTTAAATTTCACAAAGATTGGATCTCGTTTGAAATATGAATTTAAAGTTTCAATTTTTCTCAATCAGAGGAAAACCCACCTAATATTTTGATGTCAAATGCTTCTATTTTAAATTTCACTGAGATCCGAGCTCGTTTGAAATATTAATTTCAAGTTTCAATTTTACACAATCAGTGGAAAACCCACCTAATATTTTAATGTCAAATGCTTCCCATTTAAATTTAAGATCGAAGCTCGTTTGAAATATTAATTTAAAGTTTCAATTTTGTTAATTAGAGGAAAACCCACCTAATATTTTGATGTCAAATGCTTCCATTTTAATTTTCACAAATATCAAAGCTCATTTGAAATATTAATTTAAACATTCAATTTTGCTCCCGGATGTAAAACTTGTCACAAAAAAGTTTCAATTTTGCACAATCAGAGATAAAGCCACCTAATATTTTGATGTCAAATGCGTCCATTTTAAATTTCACAAATATCGGAGCTCATTTGAAATATTAATTTAAACTTTTAATTTTGCTCAATCCGAGGAAAACCCACCTAATATTTTTATGTCAAATGCTTGTATTTTAAATTGGAAGCATTTTACATAAAAATATTAATTTAAAGTTTCAAATATTAATTTAAAGTTTCAGTTTTACTCATTCAGAGGAAAATCCACATGATATTTTAATGTCAAATGCTTCCATTTTAAATTTCACAAAGATCAAATGTTGTTTGAAATATTAATTTAAAGTTTCAATTTTGCTCAATCAGAGGAAAACCCACCTAATATTTTGATGTCATGCTTCTATTCTAACTTTCACAGAGATCCGAGCTCATTTGAAATATTAATTTCAAGTGTCAATTTTACACAATCAGTGGAAAACCCACCTAATATTTTGATGTCAAATGCTTCAAATTTAAAGTTCACAAAGATCAGAGCTCATTTGAAATATTAATTTAAAGTTTCAATTTTCTCAATCAGAGGGGAACCCACCTAATATTTTAATGAATGCCTCCATTTTAAATTTTATGAAGATCGGAGCTCATTTGAAATATTAATTTAAACATTCAATTTTGCTCTCGGACATAAAACGTGTCACAAAAAAGTTTCAATTTTGCAAAATCAGAGGTAAACCCACCTAATATTTTGATGTCAAATGCTTCCATTTTAAATTTCAAGAGCATCAGAGCTCATTTTAAATATTAATTTAAACTTTCAATTTTTCTCAATCAGAGGAAAACCCACCTAATATTTTGATGTCAAATCCTTCTATTTTAAATTATAAGCATCTGCCAACAAAATATTAACTTAAAGTTTCAAATATTAATTTAAAGTTTCAGCTTTATAGAGTTAGAGGAAAACCCACCTAATATTTTAATGTCAAATGCTTCCATTTTAAATTTCACGAAGATCGGATCTCGTTTGAAATATTAATTTAAAGTTTCAATTTTGCTCTATCAGAGGAAAACCCACCTAATATTTTCATGTGAAATGCTTCTATTTTAAATTTCATGGAGATCTGATCTCATTTGAAATATTAATTTCAAATTTCAATTTTACACAATCAGTGGAAATCCCACCTAATATTTTGATGTCACATGCTTCTAATTTAAATTTTACGAAGATCGGAGCTTGTTTGAAAAATTAATTTAAAGTTCAATTTTCTCAATCAGAGGATAACCCACCTAATATTTTGATGTCAAATACTTCCAATTTTAAATTTCACAAAGATCGGAGCTCATTTGAAATATTAATTTAAACATTCAATTTTGCTCCCGGACGTAAAAACGTGTCTCAAAAAATTTTCAATTTTGCAGAATCAGAGGTAAACGCACCTAATATTTTGATGTCAAATGCTTGCGTTTTAAGTTTCAAGAACATCATAGCTCATTTGAAATATTAATTTGAACTTTCAATTTTGCTCAATCAGAGGAAAGCCCACCTAATATTTTGATGTCAAATGCTTCTATTTTAAATTGGAAGGATCTAACATCAAAATAGTAATTTAAAGTTTCAGTTTTACACAATTAGAGGAAAACCCACCTAATATTTTAATGTCAAATGCTTCCATTTTAAATTTCACAAAAATCGGATCTTGTTTGAAATATTAATTTAAAGTTTCAATTTTTCTCAATCAGAGGAAAGCCCACCTAATATTTTGATGTCAAATGCTTCTATTTTAAATTTCACAGAGATCCGAGCTCGTTTGAAATATTAATTTAAACTTTCAATTTTTCTCAATCAGAGGAAAACCCACCTAATATTTTGATGTCAAATGCTTCTATTTTAAATTGGAAGGATCTAACATCAAAATATTAATTTAAAGTTCCAATTTTACACAATCAGAGGAAAACCTGCCTAATATTTTAATGTCAAATGCTTCTATTTTAAATTTCATGAAGATCGGATCTTGTTTGAAATATTAATTTAAAGTTTCAATTTTGCTCAATCAGAGGAAAACCCACATAATATTTTGATGTCAAATGCTTCTATTTTAAATTTCACGAAGATCCGAGCTCGTTTGAAATATTAATTTGGAGTTTCAATTTTACACAATCAGTGGAAAACCCACCTAAAATTTTGATGTCAAATGCTTTCAATTTAAATTTCATGAAGATCGGAGCTCGTTTGTAATATTAATTTAAATTTTCAATTCTCTCAATGATACAGCAACTTTCGGAGGTCATAACTTTTGACTCTGATGTGGGTTTTGGCTGAAATTTTAAAGGCGGATTTGTGAGCTAGATTTATGGCAATTCCAACCATTCTAGCTCTATTGTTGGTCATTTCAACATCTTTTCAGGAGCCTAAAGTTTCGTCTTGACCTTCACAATTAGCTTTTTTCTTTTCTTTGCATTTTTTTGAGTTGTTTTTTGTAATAAATCTGAAATCATGTTTCTGATTTCATGGATTAGTTGGAAATTCATCTTGCCTTAGTTGATAGATTTTTTAGGGAAAAATCGAGATTCTTAGGATGAGTTTTAAAAGTTACCAAAAATAGAAAAAAACTATTTTTCCTGAAAATATGCCAAATATGGTAATTTTTGAAATTGTAATAAGTAGGAGTTTTCTTTCATTGTAGAGGTGAGTAGTTGGATGCAGTTAATGAGAATTTGGAATTCTATCACTATGGCATTGTGTTGTCTTTTTTTGTGAATTGTGTTTCTGAAGGTTTTGGGCTACATCACTCAGTCAGAGGAAAAGCCACCTAATATTTTGATGTCAAATGCTTCCATTTTAAATTTCACGAAGATTGAAGCTCATTTGAAATATTAATTTAAACATTCAATTTTGCTCGTGAACGTAAAAACGTGTCAAAAAAAAGTTTCAATTTTGCACAACCAGAGGTAAACCCACCTAATATTTTGATGTCAAATGCTTCCATTTTAAATTTCACGAACATCGGACGTCGTTTGAAATATTAATTTAAACTTTCAATTTTCCTCAATCAGAGGAAATCCCACCTAATATTATGATCTCAAATGCTTCTATTTTAAATTGGAAGCATTTGATATGAAAATATTAATTTAAAGTTTCAAATATTAATTTAAAGTTTCAGTTTTACACAATCAGAGGAAAACCCATCTAATATTTTAATGTCAAAAGCTTCCATTTTAAATTTCACAAAGATTGGATCTCATTTGAAATTTTAATTTAAAGTTTCAATTTTTCTCAATCAGAGGAAAACCCACCTAATATTTTGATGTCAAATGCTTCTATTTTAAATTTCACAGATATCCGAGCTGGTTTGAAATATTAATTTCAAGTTTCAATTTTACACAATCAGTGGAAAATCCACCAAATATTTTGATGTCAAATGTTTCCAATTTAAGTTTCATGAAGATCGGAGCTCATTTGAAATATTAATTTAAAGTTTCAATTTTCTCAATCAAAGGAGAACCTACCTAATATTTTGATGTCAAATGCTTCCATTTTAAATTTCATGAAGAGCGGAGCTCATTTGAAATATTAATTTAAACGTTTAATTTTGCTCAATCAGAGGAAAACCCACCTTATATTTTGATGTCAAATGCTTCTATTTTAAATTGGAAGTATTTGACATCAAAATATTAATTTAAAGTTTCAGTTTTACACAATCAGAGGAAAACCCACATAATATTTTAATGTCAAATGCTTCCATTTTAAATTTCATGAAGATCGGATCTCGTTTGAAATATTAATTTAAAGTTTCAATTTTTCTCAATCAGAGGTAAACCCACCTAATATTTTGATGTCAAATGTTTCCATTTTAAGTTTCACGAACATTGTAGCTGATTTGAAATATTAATTTAAACTTTCAATTTTACTCAATCAGAGGAAAACCAACCTAATATTTTGATTTCAAATGCTTCTATTTTAAATTGGAAGGAACTGACATCAAAATATTAATTTAAAGTTTCAGTTTTACACAATCAGAGGAAAACCCACCTAATATTTTAATGTCAAATGCTTCCATTTTAAATTTTAGGAAGACTGGATCTCGTTTGAAATATTAATTAAAAGTTTCAATTTTGATCAATCAGAGGAAAACCCACCTAATATTTTGATGTCAAATGCTTCTATTTTAAATTTCATGAAGATCCGAGCTCGTTTGAAATATTAATTTGGAGTTTCAATTTTACACAATCAATGGAAAACCCACCTAAACTTTTGATGTCAAATGCTTCGAATTTAAATTTCATGAAGATCAGAGCTCATTTGAAATATTAATTTAGAGTTTCAATTCTCTCAATGATGCAGCAACTTCCGGAGGTCATAACTTTTGACTCAGATGTGGGTTTTGGCCGAAATTTTACAAGTGGATTCATGAGCTAGATTTAATGGGAATTCCAACCAAATTGGTTCTATCAGTGGTCATTTTGACATCTTTTTGGGAGCCTGAAGATTCATCTTGACCTTCAAAATTAGCTTTTTTCTTTTCTTTCCAATTTGTTGAGTTTTGTTTTTTGTAATAAATCCGAAATCGTGTTTTTGATTTCGTGGATTAGTTGGCAATTCATCTTGCCTTAGTTGATAGATTTTCTAGGGAAAAATCAAGATTCTTAGGATGAGTTTTAAAAGTTACCAAAAATGGAAAAAAACTCTTTATATAACATTATTCTTACAATATTCAACATCCTGTCAACATAAGGGACCTTTGCAACCTCAAGCAAAGGTAAGGGGAACCATTCTTAACATTACTCCAAAGATCGAGACAACTTTGCAATAAATACCCTTGCAAAATACCCAAATCCAAGAAACTCGATATCTTCTTGTATAAAGATAACAAACAAAACCCCTCATCTTCCAACAAAGATAAAGGGAAATTTTCCAACAAAAATAGGGATGTTTTGAATGATGGGGTGGTCGATAACGTGACTTTGACTTCTTCAAAACCGGTCTTCAATCTCACCTCAGGTATACAAGTGACCAAAGCTATTGAAAAGGCTGCAACCAATACTCAACAACCTTCTAAATTTTCTGGCAACAAACCTTAGGCAGCGCGACCCAAGCATGAATTTACCTCTTTGGGAGAACCGCTTGATGGGGTTTTCAAAACTTTGGTGTAAAATTAGATTCTTTCTCCTTTGGAGAAACATCTATACGATCTGCAACCATGACCTCATTGGTGGAATGAGAATGCTCACTGTGACTACAACCAAAACAAAGGTCATTAGACTGCTACATGTCTCCAATTGCATCATAAAGTCCAAGATTTGATCGATAACCAAGTTATCATTGTGGAGAATCATAACAAGAATTTGGATCATCAGGCATTCAAAGATCCCTTTCCTCATCATGAGAAAGGTGAATCTTCCAATGCTAAGAATAATAATGCCAAAGTTAACTATGCACATACCACTTACGATAATGTTATCAACATGATTGAACCAGTGGAAGTGGAATATTGTAATATGTTTTCTAGCAAGGGAAGTGGGAATTCTTCTAAACCCAGAACCCCATTTATCTTGAGAGGCCCTAGGTCTCAATTATCTAAATCTGAAATATCTCGAGATTGCATACACATTATTACTAGATCTAATGCTAGAATCGCTATTAAGGGTCGTAACCCTCCTGTTGCTACGTCTGCACCAAAACAAACTATGGATAAGACTTTTGTTGGCTCTAACAACAAGACCACAAAGGTGGTCCCTACACCTCCTACTACTGGTTATAGCATTCTTGACTAGCTTCAAAGGACCAATGCTTAGATAACTATTTTTGAGCTATTGAAGATCTCACCTGCTCATAGGCAGATTCTGGGCAAAGCTCTCACAGAAGCTAATGTCCTTAAAGATATCAATCTAGATTAGTTTCAATCCATGGTGGGTCACTTGACTTCACCACATTATTTATCCTTCTCTGAAGAAGACGATCACTCAATTAGTCACCCGCACAATGCTCCTCTGCATATAGAAGTCATGATCGACAAACAATTAGTCCACCGTGTCCTCATTGATAATGGTGTTGGTCTTAATATTTTCTCTACTCACTTTCTTACTCAGCTAGGTTATGGCGAAGATCACATAGATTCTTGCAAAAGAATTACCATAAAATCCTATGATGAAGAAGAGAGAAAAACTAAAGGTCTAGTTGTGCTCCCCATTCGAGTCATACCAGTTGAAAGAGACATCATATGTTAGGTGCTAGACCTTCCTCTTTCGTATAATATCTTTCTAGGAAGACCGTGGACCCATGAGATGCAAGTGGTTCCTTCTACATACCATACGTGTATCAAGTTTTCTTTTCAAGGCACAGAGGTGATAGTTCCCGCTAGTATGGCATCTTCTTGTAATGCTCTCACTTAATCAGCTAATAATCTTGTTCCAACTAATAGAGAATACATAGAACTCTGTGATTCCAAGCTCAAAGACATGGAATAGACACTGAAAATCATAGACATAGGCATGGGGGGATATCAAATAGAACCCGTGCTGTCATTAGTATCTCTACCTCCATCTCCTCATTCTTATGGGAGACCTTTAGAGAACAACAGATCTTTTGCTACTCCTGAGATAGTTTATGATGGTGCCTTTGTACGGGCTTCTACACCATTGGAAGATGAAGATGAGGAAAGATCTATCAAGTCTTGGCTTTGTAAAGGAAAGAACATAGCTGAACAGACTGCCTTAGATCATGAATTAAATCCCAACAATGAAGGTCTTAAGATTATGAAACATTTTGGGTACAAAGGAAGTGGCCCAATAGGGGTGAATGGTAATGGGTTAGTTGAACCCATTAAAGCTACGAGTCAAAAGAAAAAACACACCATTGGTTCAGGTTTCAAAAAGATCCCATTCCATCTAGGGATCAATAAATTTTTGCCAAAATTAGAGCCTTCACCAGAACCTGAAGGCACAGCTGCAATCAACACTATACAAGATAGCTCAGATGAGGATTGCTTTCCTTATCCCATCCCTCCATACCTAGCAGCATTCTTTGCTGAGCCAAATAATTTTGTACCTTGTGCCAGTATAGTTTAAACTGATAGTGATTCTGATAAAACCACTCCATTTGATGCACTAACCTTTGAGCAATGGAAATCATTGCAAGATCCTAACTTCCAAGGTGAATGATACGTCCCACTAGAATTCCAAGAATAGTTTGCACAAGAACAGGCTAGTATTGCAAGACCTCAAAAACCTTCATGGTGCAAGCACCCAAGTTAGAGTTTGGATACAGACTATCACGAGTATGAGTTTGATAGTTTGTCAGAAGGATCTGATGAAAGACTTCTTGACATAAGTGAGGGGTCTATTGAAAGGTCTAATGAGTCCAAGTCTATAAACATTAACATGTCTTCTACTTCAGTCGTTAGGGATCAAAAGGATTCAAACACACCTTTGGATGAGATCGCTTTAGCTCTTAGCTTGCTAGTTTACACTTTTGATGACTATATTGTGAACACACTTGAACTTGTCACATCCCTTTCACTCCAACATCCTAAATTAATAGACTAGAATTCCCCTTCTTCATCCAGTGAAGTGCTTACATTCCAGAATGAGTACATTCTAGCCTACTATCTTCACGCTGTGGAACCTGTGACGTCCTCCACTAGTGAAGAAAGTGTCAATTTGACCAAGACTGACATCAAGTATCTTAGTAAAAAAATTAAAAGAAGAAAAAATAGGCACTCTGATGGTGAAAACCACATTGTGGCCTAGTATCAAAGCCAAAAAAAAGTAAAAAGAAAAGACGTATCCAAAGGTGAAAACCTCTCTAAGGCGCCTGAGGATGAGATACTTGATGTGCTTCTGAGTCACTTCCAGGAATGCTCATTAGTGTTAATTGAACCAACTCAGTTGGTAAATCAAGGAACAGAAGAACATCCACACATCATTCATGTGGCCAAGTCATTATCTACAGAAAAACTTAAGGAATTTATAGAGTTCTTCCATGAGAAAAAGATAAATTTTGCATGGACATATTCAGACATGCCAGGTGTGGATCCTAATCTCATTATGCATCACTTATCAATAGCTTAAGGTGTGAAACCAGTCAAACAAAAACTTAGGAAGATGCATCCGCATGTGACTTTACTGATCAAGGCGAAATTGGAAAAACTTCTAAAAGCGGGGTTCATTCAAGCAATTGATTATCCAGAGTGGATCTCTAACATCCTCCCAGTGACTGAACATGAAAAATCTATCAGGGGCCACATAGACTTTAGAGATTTAAATTTGGCATGTCCCAAAGATGAATTTCCACTTCCTAACATTGACATGATCGTGGATATGATATCAGGAGATGAGATGTATTCGCTAATGGATGGTTTCTCTGGCTATAATCAAATCAAATTTGCACTAGAGGACCAAGAGAAAATTGCTTTTACTTGTGCATGGGGTACATTTTGTTGGAATGTTATGCCCTTTGGTCTAAAAAATGCTAGAGCTACTTATCAAAGAGTTGTTACTACCATATTTCATGACATGATGCATAGAGCAATGGAGGACTACATGGATGACACACTAGCTAAAAGTATGGACAGAAAGACACATCTCACTGATCTAGGTCCTATACTAGATCATATGGAGAAATTTAGGCTGCGTCTAAACCCTAAGAAATGTGCATTTGGGGTTACTTCAGGAAATTTACTTGGCTATATCATCTTTTTGAAAGGAATTGAGGTGGATTCAGAAAAGGTACAAGCTATAATGGAAATTCCTCCACCCTGTAATATTAGAAAAAACAAAGGTCTTCAAGGTCAGCTCCAATCTATCTGGCATTTTATCTCATAGTTGGCTGACAAGTCAAAACTATTCACCAAAACTCTGCATAAAGGTGTGACTTATGACTGGAACAAAGAATGTGAACAAGGCTTTCAATAGATCAAACAATACCTAGCCAATCCACCTATATTGATGCCTCCTATTTAGGGGAAGCCTTTGATCTTATATATCTCAGCAATGGAAACATCCTTGGGTGCACTATTGGCCCAAGAGGATCAAAATCATAAAGAGAGAGCCATTTACTACACTAGCAGAACATTGGTCTCTTACGAAATGAATTATTTTGTAATTGAGAAGGCTTGCTTAGCAGTGGTGTTTTCTTCCCAGAAGATACAACACTACATGTTGGCTCATACTACAAGGCTAATCGCAAAGATTGATCCATTAAAATACTTACTCGATAAAGCTACCCTCACAGGTAGACTAGCTAAATGGGTCATGCTCAGACATGGGCAATGTTCTTTGATGGTCCATTCACCCAAAAGGGGTCAGGAGCTAGAATTTTGTTTATTACACCTCAGTGATACTCTTTACCAAAGGAATACAAAATGATGTTTCCTTGTACCAATAACACCGCTGAATATGAAGCTTTGATCAATGGAGTAAAGATCGCTATTGAATAGCGAGTTGATGAACTAAAATTATTTGGAGACTCACAACTAGTTATCAATCAAGTGAACAACATCTATCAGACAAAGGATGAAAATTTGGTTCCCTATAAAAATATGGTTAATGACCTTAAGAATTAATTTGCACTTGTTACCTTTCAGCAAATTCCCAGGGTAGATAATAAGGCAGCTAATGCTATGGCTACTGTGGCCTCTATGTTATGAATTCTAGAGAATAATTTTAGACACGAGTTCCTAGTGGAGACATTACACTACCCTTCCTATGACTCCCCTGACTCCTAGATGATCTATTCAATCATTGGACATGATTCATCTCGCTACCATCATATCTACTCTTATCTTTGTGACCAAATTATTCCTGACACATATACTAGAAATGAAAAATGTCACCTAATCCACAGTGCTTCACGGTATGTCATCGTAGCTAACGACTTGTATAGATGGGGTCTAGACGATACCCTCCTTAGGTGTCTAGAAACTGATGAGTCTAAATGCGTGTTAGAAGAGGTACATGAAGGCAGTTGTGGTTCTCACTCAAATGGTCTGACACTAGCTCGTAAACTTATTAGAGTTGGTTATTATTGGCCCGATATGGAGAAGGAAGCTACACAGTTTGCCAAGTATTGCAAATAATGTCAACTCCATGGTAATTTGATTCATGCTCTAGCCAAGGATCTTATTCCCTTCATCACTTTCTATCCCTTTCAATAGTGGTCATTTGACTTAGTGGGTCAGATATATCCATCTTCTTCGAGAGGACATAAGTAACTCATCACTGCTATAGATTATTTTACTAAATGGGTTGAGGCAGTACCTCTCAATGTATCTGATGGAAAATCTGTAGCTATGTTCATACTAAACTATATCATTTGTAGATATGGTGTACCCTCATTTATAATCACTGACAATGGGGGACAATTCAAGAACAAAGATCTGACAAATTTATGCACTAAGTTCAAGATTATTCAACATTGGTCTTCTATTTATTACCCCCAGGGTAATGGATAGGCTGAAGCTTCCAACAAGACAATTCTCAAGATCTTGCACTGTACGATACACAAATCTGGAAGAGATTGGCATGTCCAGATTAATCCAACTTTATGTGCCTATCGCACTGATATAAGAATTCCAACAGGGGCCATGCCCTTTGCTCTAGTCTATGGTGCAGACACAGTATTGCCTATTGAGGTTGAGATTCCAACCTTGCGAGTCTCTCTGAAGGGCCTCATTACAGATGATGATATTAGAATATCTCGGCTACAAGAGCTTGAATTACTGGATGAACGTCAAAAGATGGTGTTTGATCATCTTAGAGCATATCAAAAGAGGATATCTAAGAGCTATAACAAGAAGGTTAGACCAAGAGAATTCCAAATGGGTGATCTCATCCTGAGAGAGAACCCTAAGAATTAGCAACAGTGGACTTAGAAAGGGAAATTTGAGCCAAACTAGCTTGGTCCTTATTTTATTACTACAGTATTTGGGTCTAGCGCTTATCAGCTTTCTACTACAAAGGGTGAACATCTCAAAGAGCCCATCAATGCTCTTCACCTAAAGAAATTCTATAGTTGAGATATCTTTTTCATGCTCATGTACATATTTTATTTTGAGAAAATCCTAAAAATCTTAAAATGTCCTGAAAAATGATCATCTTAGTGAAAAATTGGCAAATAGGTGCTTTGATGTATCTATTATCCTAGTGAAAACCTGGTAAACAGTCACCTTGATAATACCAAAAAATGAAAAAAATGAAAAAATACAAAAAAATCAAAAAATAAAAATGTCCAAAAAATTTGAAAAATGAAAATACAAAAAAAAGAGAAAAAGAGAAAAATGTGCCATTGATGAAAACCTGGTAAACAGGCATCATGGTAGAAAAAATAGAATTTCTACCAAGATGGTGAAAACCTGGTAAATAGGCACCTCTTTTTTTGCAATGTTTTATCTGTCGCAGTGTCTCTTGGCTTTCTCGCAGTTGCTTTCCTGCTTCAGTTTGTTTTTCCTGCTTTAGTTTGCTTCCCTGCTTTAGTGTGCTCATGCTTTTTCTTTCAGTCATCTTCAAGATTTTTTTCAACCTCACATGGATTGAAATTGGTCACACTTGGGGGCATGTTCCTGGTCTAGGGGGCATTGTCTTATCTTTTGGATTCTTTCTCCTCTTGCATCGGTCACTAGTGGATCTCACTGTGTCTGCCTACTGATGCCTCGTAGCACTTCATCTCTTCTTGAGACTCTCTTTGCATCAGTCACCAGTGGTTCTCACTGCATTTTCCAAATGATGCCTAGATCTCATCATTGATCTTTATGCTTGAGAATCTCTTGCGACAGTCACCAATGGTTCTCACTGAGTGTGCCTACTGTTGCTATATTACTGAGATTTCTCCCATTGTTCTGCTATCTGTTTGTTTGGCTTTGATACGTTTGTTACTTGAGGGCATGGCTCCCCATTTCAATCTCTCTTTGTTTTACACTTGAGTGAGTAATATTGTTAAAGGATAACTCTCTACTGTCATGAACTGGTGTTTCTCAACACCTTAATCAAACAGTGTTTTTCAACACTCTCTTTGGACACATCTGTGTTTTTTAACACACATCAGATATCTTACGACGTAAACATCTCTTGATAGAAATCAAACACAATTCACTCACAAGCACGATGGTGTTTTTCAACACCCTAAATATAGAAACATTCACAAACCTTGAAACATGCTGAGATATGACTGACTCTTTCTTTGTATGTTGTCTATTCTCATGGATTTCATTGATATTTTCTTTTGTCCACTACTTGTTGGTGTGGATTCAATGATCTGACAACTTCAAATAAATAGGGTGTATGTGATAAGAGCTTCTACATTAAGGTGGAAAAGCCTCACATCCCTTGATCTTGTTTATTTGTATGCCAAGGGGAGGTATGAACTATCTCCTTGACTGTTATTGATTTGTATGTTTACTTGCGAATTCTTACTATATCAAGCTGGAAACAATGTTCAGGTCACCTTGGATTTTGTGCCTTGGTGCTTATGTTCATTTCCTACATTTTATCTGATGAAATTCATATTCATATTCTTATGGTTGTAGCGGCATCAGTAAGGATTTTATTGACTCCGATGATCCAAAAGCACTCGATGATGATAAAAATGATGAGTCCAACAACCAAGTCCTAGGATTGCTTTCAGCTTAGGCTTGCATTTGTATTGTAGGCTTGCATTCACATTTTAGGCTTGCATTGTGGTAATTTTTGTGCTCTCTTCATTGTCTTCTCATTCTTCAAAGGTCCTCATCTTTCATCATGGTTTCTTCTAGACTACACGAGTGTCCAGTCCTCGCTCTCGATCTTCGTTCACGTTCTTTTGGTTAGTACCTGTTGTATATTGCAATATCCTACATGAGATGATTAGTACCATTGCATTCATTGCATTATATTCATTTCTAAAAAGTGCATTTCCATAATTTCATTTGCATTTATATATCCATAAACATGTGCATCCATTATAAGCATAAATCAAATCATACATAGCATTTATCCATCTAACATCTATCATAGCATTTTCATACATCAATAAAACATGTGCATAAACATTTGCATATCCATCCATGGCATACATTTCTAATCCATACATCTAATCATATAGGAAATCATCTCATAAAACATACACATCTAAAGCAATATATAAACATGTACAATGATGCCAAAAATTGAGCTCATATATATCTATCGCTCAAATGTACAAGGGTGCTACTCAAGCATAATATGTCAAAATGGTGGTACAATGAATATCAAGATCTAACCACCTAGTGGAGGTGGAGGGGGTGGTAGGCCCTACTACTAAGGAGGAGGACCCTGTGGAGGAGGTCCTAGTGGAGGTTGTCCTGGTGGAACAACCGGTGCACCAGCATACTCTGCAAAAGGCTGAATCTGATCCGCTACCTTGGGAACTGCAATAGTGTATGTAGCATAGTAATAAGATGCCTGAGCAGCCTTGTATCTAGTCTCTAGTTGCAATCTGGCCAGTGAATCTCACAACTCCCGGATCTCCCAATCTCTCTTATCTACCCTAGTCTCCTGAATAATCACTTGCATGTGGAAATCGTCACACTCCCTCTCAGACTGTTGAGCTCTCCCTCTGATTCTCCGGAGAGCCTCCTACAACTGTGCTACCTATGTGCCTGCTGGTGGATCAGTTAGAACAGCATCAGCCATGATAGTATCATCTACCTGCTGAGTGGCTCTATCCCGACCGCCATTGTGCCTAGAACCTACATCTAACCCCATCGGTCTAATAGGAATATCATTCTACGCTATCCTCGGTCTTACAACTCTCTCCTGCTACTGTAAAGGTGGTTGTTGTACCTATGGCTAGTGTATCAGAGGGGGAACCTGCTGTGCCAATTATTGTGGAGGTGGCCATACCACCTATTGTATATGGGGGATCAACACAACAGGAGCTATATATGTGGGGAATGGATGCACTAACATGTGATTGCTATATGCAGGTGTCATACCTTCATTTGTCACTATGGCCATATTATCCCACCTAGCTGGTGGTACTCAAGCATCTATCATACTGCAGCCCCTATCAAGCTGTCGCTGCCAACCCTTCTTTGTCTCATCGATGAATTGGGCATATGTACAGTACTCTAGAGACACATCCTGTGGCCTCCTGAACTGGCACAATATGCATGTGAGTAAGAAGCACTCAATGATGCTAATAGTACACCTAATCAAAGGACATGAATAGAAAATATATGATAGCTCATGATGAGCATCATCCCATACCTCAGTGGCTATCCAAGGCCACCATATGACTGCAGCAATGTCATCTATCTGCGATCTCCACTGCTCTGTCTTACCTAGCGCAGGCTGGGCAATTATTCCTAGGTACCTGTATATGTATGGTTCTAAAGGTTGTCATGTATCATGGAATATCGACCTCCATATGGGAAGGTCCTCCCAGGCCTAGATCTGTAGAATGATGACTCCTCCCGCCATGGTACGTGCACCTCAATACATGATCTCATGCATCTCATGGTACATCTAAGCAAGCATGCACTCACCTCATTTGAAGGTAACTACCGATGTCACCAGCATCCTCTATAGCATGCCCCCCTAGCCACACTCTAATCCATGCTGACCACGATCAGGAACTAAATGGAAACTCAGGAACAATGCTAGTACAACTACCAGTGGGTAATCTCTATCGTAGCTGCATATCAACTCCTCCCATGAGATGGCCTGGCCCATCACCAAATCATCCTGAAAAAATGCTCTCAAAGCTAGTGTACCTACTCTGGACTATGTATCATACTCCACGCGAGCTCCGTGGAAAGGCACCCTCAGGATCCTGTATATGTCCTTAGGAGTGACCGTCATCTCCCCCTGTGGCAAGTGAAAAGTGCTCGTATCTGAATGGAAATGCTCAACCAAGGCACCCATTAATCCATGATTTACCTGAATATCGAATGCATCATGAAGGTAAGTCAATCCTAGCGCATCAATGTGGGCACCGTCAGCATCTGATAATCTCTGAAGCAACTCTCCCATGACAGGATGATGTGACCAAAAACTCATATCAGGGAAGTCGACCTGCAAAGCAAGTGACAAAATTGGACCAGTACCTCAACAATGATGATTTTTCAAACCAAAAGAAAACAAATATAGCTATGGACCTATCCTACACACATTTTTGAGATATTACAACTGGCTGACTCTGCGACGTAATAAAATGACAACTTTTGAATTTTGGGTAGTTTTCCATGCGAAAAAACTCTTTTCCTGCACAAGGAAACTCTTTTCCCACATGAGCTTTCTAACTCACACGAGATGGGATGTGTTCTCATGTGAGATTTCTGAAATCTCGCATGGCGCAAGAGTGCTCTTCACGCGAGCACAGGGGAGGGGCCCGTGTGAGGAACCCCTGACTCGCACAAGGAATCAGGTTCCTCGTGTGAAAGGAGACTGAGGTCAGTGTGAGGAAACTATTTTCTTGGACGAGATTGGATGTGACAACATTTAAAAAGGCCTAAAGCATGCTAAAATGCTATCAACTGATAATTTTTTTCTAAAATACAAGATCAAGTTGCGATTACTTACAGGTGCGTCATACTCCGGTGGCCGGTTGTATCATCGAGAGCACTCAAATCGGTGTAAATGCATGGGAATGCTCTCAATATCAATTGGAGCCCTCACCATCGCTAAAGTTAGAAGGTGAATAATGATTTGAAAATGACCCCTCTAGGCCTTTTATAGTCTTTGACCTAATTTTTCTAAGTGCTCCATTTTCCATGAAAATTGCACCCTTGGCTAAATGGACCATTCTGAATCCATTTTCGTGATCGAAATCAAAATCTGAAACTCCTAAGTAGCTCAAAATCACATTTTAAAATTTTGGGACCGATGCGATCAAACGCTTGTGCAGTCAATTTTCTGACATTTCTTTCTTGTCATGGTTATCTCTTGTTATCATTTTCTCAGTTTCTACAATCTTTTCATCGAAGTCAACTCTAGTCAATTCTATTCAACTATGCTCAAACCTAATCAACAGGACCTCTCGATCATTCTAAATTGATTCTACCTTCTCTTGATTTATCTCTGATATCTCTGGACCTTCGATCTTATTTTTCTACGATTTCTCGCTCTCATCATTATGATGTGTCATCTTTTGATTTCGCTCCCAAGGGGGCAAGATGATTGCATCATTGAATTTTTTGCATTATTCTCAAATCAGTCTGATCTGAATCAAAAACCCCCATCACTAGGGGCATCTCATCACTTGGGGCATATTCAATTTTTCATACCTTATGGTCAAAATTGGATATTCCATGATCTTGAATATTTAGGGGCATCTTGATGTCTCGCATCTTGTCAGCTATCTTTCTAGGTATCTGAGAAATCTAACTCAGATCCTCAAGGATCAAGCTTTGTTCTAGAGAAGATTCTTGAAATCTCATTAGGTATTGGGGCAATCTAACCCTAATTCCTAAAAGTTACGCTTCATTCTAAAGATGGCTCTCAAAAATTCTTTAGACTATTATCTAGGCAATCTAACCTAGATCTCAGAGGGATAACCTTCGTATTGGGGAAATCTAACCCTGATTCTGGAGATAGTCCTAGATCTTCATCAGCTATCAGTGGACATTGGGGTAATCTAACCCCGATTCTGATTTTCTCTCAGATGATTCTACTTCTTAATCTGATTGGTGTCTTGGAAACCTAACCTAGACTTCTAAAATCTTCATCTTCACTTCAGACTATTCTTTGAATCAATGCGTTTCTCACACATCAATTCAAAGAGGGAAAAAATGTAACACCCCAAAATTGGCACCTTATAATCCAATCAATTTTGGTGCATTTTCTTATCATCGAAGTCCTATTGTACTAGGAAAATTCTTCTCCTAATTGACTTTAATTAACTAAGTCTCAAATGCAGAAAACCCAAATTTGCATAAATCTGTCATTATATTTAATTCCTAAATTCTCAAGGTTTATTAGCTAAAAATCCCTATGATTAATTAATTTAATTCTAAAGTCCTAAGTGCTTTTAACTAAATTAATTCCACCCCCTTTAGCTAATATACATCAAAAGGAATTGAATAGTTATTTAATTGATTGGATGAATTATCCTAAAAAAGGAATTCCATAATTCCATGTGAAAGGTCACTCATGTGGCAATAATCCATCCTTTTAATTAAATAATTCATGCTTTTTTGTCTCAATCTCAATCTCTAAAAATGAAGAGGCAACTGTTTCTTTTCAAGAAACTCTTCACCCTCTTTCCATGGCTTTTCTATATATTGGACCTCATTTTCTTCATTTGGGAGGATGATTTTGGAGAGCATCAAACTTATAGTGAAATTTACATTGATTATTACATGCTTTTGAGCTTAAATTGAATAATTAGATTAATTTCAATTTGGATTAGTAATGATATGTTGATTTTATTGCAATTCATTTACATATCTAACATCTCAATTTCATCTTTCAAGTTTTCTAGTTTAAATGAAATTTCATTTCTAGATTAAGAGCATTTGATTTCATAGATTAATTGCAATTTATTTCATAGATTAATTGCAATTCATTTCAAAGAGTAGTTGCAATTAATTAATAGTAATGGAAATTTTACCTTCTCTCATGCTTTATAAGTCCTCCATGTTAGAAATGGTCAGGTTGTTGGCTCTCATTTGGAGAGTAAATTCAACATCCCCAACTGATTAGGAGGCAGCAAGGCCCTTCAATCAAATTTGCAGGATGAACAATTCATGTTTATCTTTGTGAATTGACCGATTAAGGACTATGTTGAGTTTGTTCCTGATTTAGAGGCCACATTCAAGCACACACAATTCATAGTAAGGTGGGCATCTTACTAGGTGAGGTAATCACTATCTCTTTTCTCTCTTTCACTTTCATGCTAGTAGGATTAGATCATGAAGCTATGTTATCTATAGTGTTTCTCTTGTCTTCCTTATGTAATCATGTATGTTTCTTTCATTTATTGCTTTTTATTTCCATATCTTTATTCATGTATTTTGAGTTAGAGTCCTTGGTCTAGGGGCTCATGTCCTTGACTTAGTGATGTTCTACCTCATTGCGATCCACCAGAGTCTTTCTTCTAACTTTACCACAAGCATATTTGATTTCCATACTTTCGCTAAAGTGGAGGCTTAATGTATCATCTTTAAATGGAAGCACTTCCATGATAAGAAAGTTTAGCCCTCCTTAGGGGATTTTTTTTACCACAATCATACTATCCCCTCATTTCTGCACCATCCTCTACTTTTGTGCTTGTTTAGGACCCTGATTGCACCTCTCCAGGAACCTTCTATCGCACCTGGCACATTTTTTAGGGGTTCTGACCCCCTGGGTCAAGGTCGACCTTGACCTTGACCTAGGTCAAGTTTTACCTTGACCTTGACCTAGGTTAGGGTTGACATCAACCTTGACCTAGGTCCCCATCTAAAATCTGGAAACTTGTCGGCTTTCAGAGGTAATCAGAAATTTATTTTCCCGCTTCTTGGTTGTCTGTTTTGGGTTCCAAAGTGGTAAATCCTAAATTGTATTTAATATAGGTCCTCTTCTATGGGCATGGGTCTAATTGGAATTTAATTCTCCTATGTAGGCCTCTCTAGAATATTATGCCCTAGCTTCATATAAAAGGAAGCCTTTCTCTATCATTGTCTCTAAGTCTTCTAAGTGCAAAAAACTTTGACCAAAATTTTGTCAAGAAGAAAAAGGTTCAAGCATCCATTGTTCTACATGTTTCCAAGCTTTCAAGGTGTTAAATTCTTCCTCTCAAGCATTCAAGTTCTCCATTGAAGATCAAGGATTCAAGCTTTCAATCCTTTGAAGGGATTAGGTTCAAACATTCAAGATTCATCATTCAAACCCTAGATATAGCCATCATGGTGGTGTGATCTTCTTTCAAGATCCTTTGTGCATCCTCAAGATTCATTCATTCTCTTCAAGGTGGATTCCAAGAATATAATCATGGAGGTTTATGGTTTCTATTGAGTCCAAGCTTTCATATTCACATACTTTCTTACATTTGAATTACATTTTAATATCTATTCAATATCATAGCTTCATTCTTAGATTCAGTTCTACTACTTGCTAGCGTTCTATGCTTTATTGATTTCAAGGTTAATTCCTAAATTGGGGTTTGACTAAGGAAAACCCCTCTTCCCAACAAACAAATCTCTTTTTCTTATAGATACAGGTTCAGGACTGCATATTTGAACCCACATCTGGATACCCTTTTCGGCCAGCTTTCGGGATCCGTGAACAAATATTTTTTCAGACCTGTGTAGGTCAAGGTCGAGATTATTGGGTCAAGGGTGAGATTAGTGGGTCAAGGTGACATTTTTCATAATACGATGTCGGATTGGAAAATGATTTTTGGGTATTGTTCATCTCTACATTCTGGTCCTGGATCATACTTTAGATTTTCCAAAAATAGAGCACAGACCTAGGAAAACAAAATTCTTCAGATTTTCAATTCCTTAAGGTTGGTACATTCCTCCTATCCATCTCAATTCAAATCCTTAATCATTTTAAATCTATCACACATTTACATTCATTCATACACATTTTAAGAGCTAAACCTATGATATCCTTCTTTATTCTTATTTCCAATAGATTGATTCATTTATGCATTGATATTTTTTGGGTTGATCAACTTGGATCCTTCCTTTGTGCATTTGAGAATAAAGAGGAATGTCTTATTTATCCCCCACTCTAAACATTATCTGTAAGGTGATAAGTTATTTGAGTATCAAAACACTCTTATCATATTAACATCATTTTCTACCACACACCCACCTAATATTTTGATGTCAAATGCTTCCATTCTAAATTTCATGAACATCAAAGCTCGTTTGAAATATTAATTTATACTTTCAATTGTAGTCAATCAGAGGAAAACCCGCCTAATATTTTGATGTCAAGTGCTTCTACTTTAAATTGGAAGAATTTGACATCAAAATATTAATTTAAAGGTTCAAATATTAATTTAAAGTTTCAGTTTTACACAATCAGAGGAAAACCCACCTAATATTTTAATGTCAAATGCTTCCATTTTAAATTTTAGGAAGATTAGACCTCGTTTGAAATATTAATTTAAAGTTTCAATTTTGCTCAATTAGAGGAAAACGCACCTAATATTTTGATGTCAAATGCTTCTATTTTAAATTTCACAGAGATCCAAGCTCGTTTGAAATATTAATTTCAAGTTTGTATTTTACACAATATGTGGAAAAGCCACCAAATATTTGATGTCAAATGCTTCCAATTTAAATTTCATGAAACTTAAAGCTTGTTTGAAATATTAATTTAAAGTTTCAATTTTACTCAATTACAGGAAAACCCACCTAATATTTTGATATCAAATGCTTCCATTTTAAATTTCACGAAGATCGAAGCTCATTTGAAATATTAATTTAAACTTTCAATTTACCTCCCAGACGTAAAACATGTCACAAAAAAGTTTCAATTTTGCACAATCAGAGGTAAACCCACCTAATATTTTGATCCCAAATGCTTCCATTTTAAATTTCATGAAGATTGGACCTCGTTTGAAATATTAATTTAAAGTTTCAATTTTGCTCAATCAGAGGAAAACAAACCTAATATTTTGATGTCAAATGCTTCTATTTTAAATTTCACGAAAATCCAAGCTCATTTGAAATATTAATTTAAAGTTTCAATTTTCTCAATCAGAGGAAAACCCACCTAATATTTTGATGTCAAATGCTTCCATTTTAAAGTTCACGAAGATCGGAGCTCATTTGAAATATTAATTTAAACATTCAATTTTGCTCCTGGACGTAAAACGGGTCACAAAAGAGTTTCAATTTTGCACAATTAGAGGTAAACCCACCTAATATTTTGATGTCAAATACTTCCATTTTAAATTTCACAAACATCGGAGCTCATTTAAAATATTAATTTAAACTTTTCATCTTTCTCAATCAGAGGAAAACCCACCTAATATTTTGATGTCAAATGCTTATATTTTAAATTGGGTGCATTTGACATCAAAATACTAATTTAAAGTTTCAGTTTTACACAATCAGAGGAAAACCAACATAATATTTTAATGTCAAATGCTTCCATTTTAAATTTCACGAAGATCAGATCTCGTTTGAAATATTAATTTAAAGTTTCAATTTTGCCCAATCACAGGAAAACCCACCTAATATTTTGATGTCAAATGCTTCTATTCTAAATTTCATGGAGATCCGAGTTCATTTGAAATATTAATTTCAAGTTTCAATTTTACACAATCAGTGGAAAACCCACCTAATATTTTGATGTCAAATGCTTCCAATTTAAATTTCACAAAGATCGGAGCTCGTTTGAAATATTAAATTAAAGTTTCAATTTTCTCAATCAAAGGAGAACCCACCTAATATTTTGATGTCAAATGCTTCCATTTTAAATTTCATGAAGATCAGAGCTCATTTGAAATATTAATTTAAACATTCAATTTTGCTCCGGAACGTAAAACGTGTCACAAAAAAGTTTCAATTTTGCATGATCAGAAGTAAACCCACCTAATATTTTGATGACAAAAGCTTTCATTTTAAATTTCAGACCATTAGAGCTCGTGTTAAATATTCATTTAAACTTTAAATTTAGCTCAATCAGACGAAAACCCACCTAATATTTTAATGTCAAATGCTTCTATTTTAAATTAGAAGCATCTGACATCAAAATATTAACTTAAAGTTTCAAATATTAATTTAAGGTTTTAGTTTTATAGAGTCAGAGGAAAAGCCACCTAATATTTTAATATCAAATGCTTCCATTTTAAATTTCACGAAGATTGGATCTCGTTTGAAATATTAATTTAAAGTTTCAATTTTGCTCAATCAGCGGAAAACCCACCTAATATTTTGATGTCAAATGCTTCTATTTTAAATTTCATGGAGATCTAAGCTCATTTGAAATATTAATTTCAAGTTTCATTTTTACACAATCAATGGAAAACCAACCTAATATTTTGATGTCAGATGCTTCCAATTTAAATTTCATGAAGATCAGAGCTTGTTTGAAATATTAATTTAAAGTTTCAATTTTCTCAATCAGAGGAAAACCCTCCTAATATTTTGATGTCAAATGCTTCCATTTTAAATTTCATGAATATCGGAGCTCATTTGAAATATTAATTTAAACATTCAATTTTGCTCCCGGACATAAAATGTGTGACAAAAAAGTTTCAATTTTGCACAATCAGAGGTAAAGCCACCTAATATTTTGATGTCAAATGCTTTCATTTTAAATTTCATGAACATCGGAGCTCGTTTGAAATATTAATTTAAAGTTTCAATTTTTCTCAATCAGAGGAAACCCCACCTAATATTATGATGTCAAATGCTTCTATTTTAAATTGGAAGCATTTGACATCAAAATATTAATTTAAAGTTTCAAATATTAATTTAAAGTTTTATTTTTACACAATCAGAGGAAAACCCACCTAATATTTTAATGTCAAATGCTTCCATTTTAAATTTCACGAAGATCGAATCTCGTTTGAAATTTTAATTTAAAGTTTCAATTTTGCTCAATCAGAGCAAAATCCACCTAATATTTTGATGTCAAATGCTTCTATTTTAACTTTCATGGAGATCCGAGCTCATTTGAATTATTAATTTCAAGTTCCAATTTTACACAATCAGTGGAAAACCCACCTAATATTTTGATGTCAAATGCTTACAATTTTTGACATCTTTTCGGGAGCTTGAAGTTTCATCTTGACCTTAAAAATTAGCTTTTTTCTTTTCTTTCCAATTTTTTGAGTTTTTTTTTTGTAATAAATCTGAAATTGTGTTTTTGATTTCATGGATTAGTTGGCAATTCATCTTGCCTTAGTTGATAGATTTTCTAGGGGAAAATTGAGATTCTTAGGATGAGTTTTAAAAGTTACCAAAAATTTAAAAAAAAACTATTTTTCAAAAAAATCTTCCAAATATGGTAATTTTTGAAATTGTAATAAGTAGGAGTTTTTTTTCATTGTAGAGGAGACTAGTTGGATGCAATTAATGAGAGTTTTAAATTCTATCATTCTGGCATTGTGTTGTCTTTTTTTGTGAATTGTGTTTCTGAAGGTTTTGGGCTACATCACTCAATCAGAGGAAAAGCCACCTAATATTTTGATGTCAAATGCTTCCATTTTAAATTTCACAAAGATCGGAGCTCATTTGAAATATTAATTTAAACATTTAATTTTGCACTCTGACGTAAAAATGTGTCACAAAAAGGTTTTAATTTTTCACAATCAGAGGTAAACCCAGCTAATATTTTGATGTAAAATGCTTCCATTTTAAGTTTGATGAACATTAGAGGTCGTTTGAAATATTAATTTAAACTTTCAATTTTTCTCAATTAGAGGAAAACCCACCTAATATTATGATGTCAAATGCTTCTATTTTAAATTGGAAGCATTCGATATCAAAATATTAATTTAAAGTTTCAAATATTAATTTAAAGTTTCAGTTTCACACAATCAAAGGAAAACCCTCCTAATATTTTAATGTCAAATGCTTCCCTTTTAAATTTCACATAGATCAGATCTCGTTTGAAATATTAATTTAAAGTTTCAATTTTGCTCAATCAGAGAAAAACCCACCTAATATTTTTATGTCAAATGCTTCTATTTTAAATTTCATAGAGATCTGAGCTCGTTTGAAATATTAATTTAAAGTTTTGAATATTAATTTAAGGTTTCAATTTTGCACAATCAGAGGAAAACCCACACAATATTTTAATGTCAAATGCTTCCATTTTAAATTTCACGAAGATCAGATCTTCTTTGAAATATTAATTTAAAGTTTCAATTTTTCTCAATCAGAGGAAAACCCGCCTAATATTTTGATGTCAAATGCTTCTATTCTAAATTTCACCGAGGTCCCAGCTCATTTGAAATATTAATTTCAAGTTTCAATTTTACACAACCAGTGGAAAACCCAACTAATATTTTGATGTCAAATGCTTCCAATTTAAATTTCACAAAGATCAGAGCTCGTTTGAAATATTAATTTAAATTTTCTATTTTCTCAATTAGAGGAGAACCCGCCTAATATTTTGATGTCAAATGCTTCCATTTTAAATTTCACGAAGATCAGAGCTCATTTGAAATATTAATTTAAACATTCAAATTTGCTCCTAGACGTAAAACGTGTCACAAAAAAGTTTCAATTTTGCACTATCAGAGGTAAACACACCTAATATTTTGATGTCAAATGCTTCCATTTTAAATTTCAAGAGCATCATAGCTCATTTTAAATATTAATTTAAAATTTCAATTTTGTTCAATCAGAGGTAAACCCACCTAATATTTTGATGTCAAATGCTTCCATTTTAAATTTTACGAAGATCATATCTTGTTTGAAATATTAATTTAAAGTTTCAATTTTGCTCAATCAGAGGAAAACCCACCTAATATTTTTATGTCGAATGCTTCTATTTTAAATTTCACGGAGATCCGAGCTCGTTTGAAATATTAATTTAGAGTTTATTTTTTACACAATCAGTGGAAAACCCACCTAGAATTTTGATGTCAAATGCTTCCAATTTAAATCTCACGAAGATCGGAGCTCGTTTGAAATATTAATTTAAAGTGTCAATTCTCTCAATGATGTAGCAACTTCTGGAGGTCATAACTTTTGACTCGGATGTGGTTTTTGGCTGAAATTTTACAGGCAGATTCATGAACTAGATTTAATGGCAATTCAATATATGCTAGATCTAATTGTGGTCTTTTCCATATCTTGTTGGGAGCCTAAAGTTTCATCTTGACCTTCAAAATTAGCTTTTTTCTTTTCTTTCCAGTTTTTAGAGTTTCGTTTTTTGTAATAAATCCAAAATTGTGTTTTTGATTTCGTGGATTAGTTGGCAATTCATCTTGCCTTAGTTGATAGATTTTCTAGGGAAAAATCAAGATTCTTAGGATGAGTTTTAAAAGTTACCAAAAATGGAAAAAAATAGTTTTTCCTGAAAATCTGCCAAATATGGTAATTTTTGAAATTGTAATAAGTAGGAGTTTTCTTTCATTGTAGAGGAGGGTAGTTGAAGGCGGTTAATGAGAATTTGGAATTCTATCATTCTGGCATTGTGTTGTCTTTTTTTCTGAATTGTGTTTCTGAAGGTTTTGGGCTACATCACTCAATCAAAGGAAAACCCACCTAATATTTTGATGTCAAATGCTTCAATTTTAAATTTCACAAAGAATGGAGCTCATTTGAAATATTAATTTAAACATTCAATATTGCTCTCAGACATAAAACGTGTCACAAAAAAGTTTCAATTTTGCACAATCAGAGATAAACCCACCTAATATTTTGATGTCAAATGCTTCCATTTTAAATTTCATGAACATCAGAGCTCATTTGAAATGTTAATTTAAACTTTCAATTTTGCTCAATCAGAGGAAAACCCACCTAATATTATGATGTCAAATGCTTCTATTTTAAATTGGAAGTATTTGACATCAAAATATTAGTTTAAAGTTTCAAATATTAATTTAAAGTTTCAGTTTTACACAATCAAAGGAAAACCCACCTAATATTTTAATGTCAAATGCTTCCATTTTAAATTTCATGAAGATTAGATCTGGTTTGAAATTTTAATTAAAAGTTTCAATTTTTCTCAATCAGAGGAGAACCCACCTAATATTTTGATGTCAAATGCTTCTATTTTAAATTTCATGGAAATCCGAGCTCGTTTGAAATATTAATTTCAAGTTTCAATTTTACACAATCAGTGGAAAACCCACCTAATATTTTGATGTCAAATGCTTCCAATTTAAATTTCACAAAGATCGGAGCTCGTTTGAAATATTAATTTAAAGTTTCAATTTTCTCAATGAAAATATGAAATTCTATCATTCTGGCATTGTGTTGTCTTTTTTTGTGAATTGTGTTTTTGAAGGTTTTGGGCTACATCACTCAATTAGAGGAAAACCCGCCTAATATTTTGATGTCAAATGCTTCTATTTTAAATTTCACGAAGATCGGAGCTCATTTGAAATATTAATTTAAACATTAAATTTTTCTCTCAGACGTAAAATGTGTCACAAAAAGTTTCAATTTTGCACAATCAGAGGTAAACCCGCCTATTATTTTTATGTCAAATGCTTCCATTTTAAATTTCATGAACATCGGAGCTCATTTGAAATATTAATTTAAACTTTTAATTTTTCTCAATCAGAGGAAAACCCACCTAATATTTTGATGTCAAATGCTTCTATTTT
>MU222169.1:493772-517551 GCA_018584345.1 Thuja plicata | reverse complement strand
GCTTCCATTTTAAATTTCATGAACATCGGAGCTCATTTGAAATATTAATTTAAACTTTTAATTTTTCTCAATCAGAGGAAAACCCACCTAATATTTTGATGTCAAATGCTTCTATTTTAAATTGGAAAGATCTGACATCAAAATATTAATTTAAAGTTTCATTTTTACACAATCAGAGGAAAACCCTCCTACTAATTTAATGTCAAATGCTTCCATTTTAAATTTCACAAAGATCGGATCTCGTTTGAAATATTAATTTAAAGTTCCAATTTTTCTCAATCAGAGGAAAACCCACCTAATATTTTGATGTCAAATGCTTCTATTTTAAATTTCATAGACATCTGAGCTCATTTGAAATATTAATTTCAATGTTCTATTTTACACAATTAGTGGAAAACCCTCCTAATATTTTGTTGTCAAATGCCTCCAATTTAAATTTCACAAAGATCGGAGCTCATTTGAAATATTAATTTAAAGTTTCAATTTTCTCAATCAGAGGAGAACATAGCTAATATTTTGATGTCAAATGCTTCCATTTTAAATTTCACAAAGATCGGAGCTCATTTGAAATATTAATTTAAACATTCAATTTTGCTCCCAGACGTAAAACGTGTCACAAAAAAGATTCAATTTTGCATAATAAGGGGTAAACCCACCTAATATTTTGATGTCAAATGATTCCATTTTAAATTTCAAGAGCATCAGAGCTCGTTTTAAATATTAATTTAAACTTTCAATTTTTCTCAATCAGAGGAAAACCCACCTAATATTTTGATGTCAAATGCTTCTATTTTAAATTAGAAGCATCTAACATCAAAATATTAACTCAAAGTTTCAAATATTAATTTAAAGTTTTAGTTTTATAGAGTCAGAGGAAAACCCACCTAATATTTTAATGTCAAATGCTTCCATTTTAAATTTCACAAAGATCAGATCTCGTTTGAAATATTAATTTAAAGTATCAATTTTGCTCAATCAGAGGGAAACCCACTTAATAATTTGATGTCAAATGCTTCTATTTTAAATTTCATGGAGATCCGAGCTCGTTTGAAATATTAATTTCAAGTTTCAATTTTACACAATCAGTGGAAAACCCACCTAATATCTTGATGTCAAATGCTTCCATTTTAAATTTCAAGAAAATCAGAGCTCGTTTGAAATATTAGTTTAAAGTTTGAATTTTCTCAATCAGAGGAGAACCCACCTATTATTTTAATGTCAAATGCTTCTATTTTAAATTGGACAGATCTGACATCAAAATATTAATTTAAAGTTTCAAATATTAATTTAAAGTTTCATTTTTACACAATCAGAGGAAAACCCACCTAATATTTTAATGTCAAATGCTTCCATTTTAAATTTCATGAAGATCGGATCTCATTTGAAATATTAATTTAAAGTTTCAATTTTCCTCAATCAGAGGAAAACACACCAAATATTTTGATGTCAAATGCTTCTATTTTGAATTTCACGGAGATCCGAGGTCGTTTGAAATATTAATTTTGAGTTTTAGTTTTACATAATCAGTGGAAAACCCACCTAATATTTTGATGTCAAATGCTTTCAATTTAAATTTCATGAAGATCGGAGCTCGTTTGAAATATTAATTTAAAGTTTCAATTCTCTCAATGATGCAGCAACTTCCGGAGGTCATAACTTTGACTCGGATGTGGGTTTTGGCTGAAATTTTATAGGCAGATTTGTGAGCTAGATTTAATGGTAGTTCCAACCAAGCTAGGTCTATTGGCAGTCATTTTGACATATTTTTGGGAGTCTGAAGTTTCATCTTGGCCTTTAAAATTAGCCTTTTTCTTTTCTTTCTAGCTTTTTGAGTTTTGTTTTTTGTAATAAATTTGAAATCGTGTTTCTAATTTTGTGGATTAGTTGGCAATTCATCTTTCCTTAGTTGATATATTTTCTAGGAAAAAATTGAGATTCTTAGGATGAGTTTTAAAAGTTACCAAAAATGGAAAAAAACTATTTTCCCAAAAATCTACCAAATATGGTAATTTTCAAAATTGTAGTAAGTAGGAGTTTTCTTTCATTATAGAGGAGAGTAGTTGGACGCAGTTAATGAAAATATGAAATTCTATCATTCTGGCATTGTGTTGTATTTTTTTGTGAATTATGTTTCTGAAGGTTTTGGGCTACATCACTCAATTAGAGGAAAACCCACCTAATATTTTGATGTCAAATGCTTCCATTTTAAATTTCACGAAGATCAGAGCTCATTTAAAATATTAATTTAAACATTCAATTTTTCTCCTGGACGTAAAATGTGTCACAAAAAGGTTTCAATTTTGCACAATCAGAGGTAAACCCACCTAATATTTTAATGTCAAATGCTTCCATTTTAAATTTCAAGAGCATCAGAGCTCGTTTTAAATATTAATTTAAACTTTCAATTTTGCTTAATTAGAGGAAAACCCACCTAATATTTTGATGTCAAATGCTTCTATTTTAAATTAGAAGCATCTAACATCAAAATATTAACTTAAAGTTTCAAATATTAATTTGAATTTTTAGTTTTATAGAGTAAGAGGAAAACCCACCTAATATTTTAATGTCAAATGCTTCCATTTTAAATTTCATGAAGATCAGATCTCGTTTGAAATATTAATTTAAAGTTTCAATTTTGCTCAATCAGAGGAAAAACCTCCTAATATTTTGATGTCAGATGCTTCTATTTTAAATTTCACAGAGATCCGAGCTCATTTCAAATATTAATTTCAAGTTTAAATTTTACACAATCAGTGGAAAACCCACCTAATATTTTGATGTTAAATGCTTCCAATTTAAATTTCATGAAGATCGGAGCTCATTTGAAATATCAATTTAAAGTTTCAATTTTGGTCAATCAGAGGAAAACCCACCTAATATTTTGATGTCAAATGCTTCCATTTTAAATTTCACGAAGATATGAGCTCATTTGAAATATTAATTTAAAGTTTCAATTTTTCTCTTGGACGTGAAAGGTGTCACAAAAAAGTTTCAATTTTGCACAATCAGAGGTAAACCCACCTAACATTCTGATGTCAAATGCTTCCATTTTAAATTTCACAAACATCAGAGCTCGTTGAAAATATTAATTTAAACTTTCAATTTTACTCAATTAGAGGAAAACCCACCTAATATTTTGATGTCAAATGCTTCCATTTTAAATTGGAAGCATTTGACATCAAAATGTTAATTTAAGGTTTCAAATATTAATTTAAAGTTTCAGTTTTACACAATCACAGGAGAACCCACCTAATATTTTAATGTCAAATGCTTCCATTTTAAATTTCACAAAGATCGGATCTCATTTGAATTATCAATTTAATGTTTCAAATTTGCTCAATCAGAGGAAAAACCACGTAATATTTTGATGTCAAATTAAATTTCACAGAGATCCGAGTTCATTTGAAATATTAATTTCAAGTTTCAATTTTACACAATCAAAGGAAAACCCACCTAATATTTTGATCTCAAATGCTTCAAATTTAAATTTCACAAAGATCGGAGCTAGTTTGAAATATTAATTTAAAGTTTCAATTTTTCTCAATAAGAGGAAAACCCACCTAATATTTTATGTCAAATGCTTCCATTTTAAATTTCATAAAGAGCTAAGCTCCTTTGAAATATTAATTTAAAGTTTCAATTTTGCTTGCGGACGTAAAATGTGTCACAAAAAAGTTTCAAGTTTGCACAATCAGAGGTAAACCCACCTTATATTTTGATGTCAAATGCTTCCATTTTAAATTTCACAAACATCGGAGCTCGTTTGAAATATTAATTTAAAGTTTCAATTTTGCTCAGTCAGAGGAAAACCCACCTAATGTTTTAATGTCGAATGCTTCCATTTTAAATTTCATGAAGATCGGATCTCATTTGAAATATTAATTTAAAGTTTTAATTTTTCTTAAGCAGAGGAAAACCCACCCAATATTTTGATGTCAAATGCTTCAATTTTAAATTTCATGAAAATCTTAGCTCATTTAAAATATTAATTTAAAGTTTCAATTTTGCTCCCAGACGTAAAATGTGTCACAAAAAAGTTTCAATTTTGCACAATCAAAGGTAAACCCACCTAATATTTTGATGTCAACTGCTTCCATTTTAAATTTCATGAACATCGGAGCTCGTTTGAAATATTAATTTAAACTTTCAAATTTGCTCAATCAGAGGAAAACCCACCTAATATTTTGATTTTAAATGCTTCTATTTTAAATTAGAAGCATTTGACATCAAAATATTAGTTTAAATTTTTAGCTTTACACAATCAGAGGAAAACCCACCTAATATTTTAATGTCAAATGCTTCCATTTTAAATTTCATGAAGATCAGATCTCGTTTGAAATATTAATTTAAAGTTTCAATTTTGCTCAATCGGAGGAAAACCCACCTAATATTTTGATGTCAAATGCTTCTATTTTAAATTTAACAAATATCTAAGCTTGTTTGAAATATTATTTTCAAGTTTCAATTTTACACAATCAGTGGAAAACCCACTTAATAGTTTGATGTCAAATGCTTCAAATTTAAATTTCAGGAAGATCTGAGCTCGTTTGAAATATTAATTTAAAGTTTGAAATTTGCTCTCGGAAGTAAAACATGTAACAAAAAAGTTTCAATTTTTCATAATCAGAGGTAAACCCAACTAATATTTTGATGTCAAATGCTTCCATTCAAAATTTCATGAACATCAGAGCTCATTTGAAATATTAATTTAAACTTTCAATTTTGCTCAATCAGAGGAAAACCCACCTAATATTTTTATGTCAGATGCTTCTATTTTAAATTCGAAGCATTTGACATCAAAATATTAATTTAAAGTTTCAAATATTAATTTAAAGTTTCAGTTTTACACAATCAGAGGAAAATCCACCTAATATTTTAATGTAAAATGCTTCCATTTTAAATTTAACGAAGATCAGATATCGTTTCAAATATTAATTTAAAGTTTCAATTTTTCTCAATTAGAGGAAAACCCACCTAATATTTTGATGTCAAATTCTTCTATTTTAAATTTCATGGAGATTCAAGCTCGTTTTAAATATAAATTTCAAGTTTCAATTTTACACAATCAGTGGAAAACCCACCTAATATTTTGATGTCAAATGCTTCCAATTTAAATTTTACGAAGATCATAGCTCGTTTGAAATATTAATTTATAGTTTGAATTTTTCCCAATTAGAGGAAATCCCACCTAATATTTTGATGTCAATTGCTTCCATTTTATATTTCACAAAGATCTGAGCTCGTTTGATATATTAATTTAAAGTTTTAATTCTTCTCCCGAACGTAAAATGTGTCACAAAAAAAATTTAATTTTGCACAATAAGAGGTAAACCCACCTAATATTTTGATGTCAAATGTTTCCATTTTAAATTTCATGAACATCGGAGCTCATTTGAAATATTAATTTAAACTTTCAATTTTGCTCACTCAGAGGAAAACCCACCTAATATTTTCATGTCAAATGCTTCTATTTGAAATTGAAAGCATTTGACATCAAAATATTAATTTAAAGTTTCAAATATTAATTTAATGTTTCTATTTTACACCATACGAGGAAAAACCCACCTTATATTTTAATGTCAAATACTTCCATTTTAAATTTCACAAAGATCGGATCTTGTTTGAAATATTAATTTAAAGTTTCAATTTTGCTCAATCAGAGGAAAACCCACCTAATATTTTGATGACAAATGCTTCTATTTTAAATTTCACGGAGATCTGAGCTCATTTAAAATATTAATTCCAAGTTTTAATTTTACACAATCAGTGGAAAACCCACCTACGATTTTGATGTAAAATGCTTCCAATTTAAATTTCACGAAGATCGAAGCTCGTTTGAAATATTAATTTAAAGTTTCAATTTCGCTCAATCAGAGGAAAACCCACCTAATATTTTGATGTCAAATGCTTCCATATTAAATTTCACAAATATCGGAGCTCGTTTGAAACATTAATTTAAAGTTTTAAATATTAATTTAAAGTTTCAATTTTACATAATGAGAGGAAAACCCACCTAATATTTTAATGGCTAATGCTTCCATTTTAAATTTCACAAAGATTGGATCTCGTTTGAAATATTAATTTAAAATTTCAATTTTTCTCAATAAGAGGAAAACCCACCTAATAGTTTGATGTCAAATGCTTCTATTTTAAATTTCACAGAGATTCGAGGTCGTTTAAAATATTAATTTCAAGTTTCAATTTTACACAATCAGTGGAAAACCTACCTAATATTTTGATGTCAAATGCTTCCAATTTAAATTTCACAAAGATCAGAGCTTGTTTGAAATATTAATTTAAAATTTCAATTTTTCTCAATCAGAGGAAAACCCACCTAATATTTTGATGTCAAATGCTTCCATTTTAAATTTCATGAAGATCTGAGCTCTTTTGAAATATTAATTTAAAGTTTGAATTTTGCTCTCAGACGTAAAACGTGTCACAAAAAAGTTTCAATTTTTCATAATCAGAGGTAAACCCACCTAATATTTTTATGTCAAATGCTTCCATATTAAATTTCACGAACATTGGAGCTCGTTTGAAATATTAATTTAAACTTTTAATTTGTCTCAATCAGAGGAAAACCCACCTAATATTTTAATGTTAAATGCTTCTATTTTAAATTGGAAGCATTTGACATCAAAATATTAATTTAAAGTTTCAAATATTAATTTAAATTTTCAGTTTTACACCATACGAAGAAAAACACACCTAATACTTTAATGTCAAATGCTTCCATTTTAAATTTCACGAAGATCGAATCTCGTTTGAAATATTAATTTAAAGTTTCAATTTTTCTCAATCAGAGGAAAACCCACGTAATATTTTGATGTCAAATGCTTGTATTTTAAATTTCATGGAGATCCGAGCTTGTTTGAAATATTAATTGTAAGTTTTCAATTTTACACAATCAGTGCAAAACCCACCTACTATTTTGATGTAAAATGCTTCCAATTTAAATTTCAAGAAGATCAAAGCTTGTTTGAAATGTTAATTTAAAGTTTCAATTATTCTCAAATAGAGGAAAATCCACCTAATATTTTGATGTCATATGCTTCCCTTTTAAATTTTTACGAAGATCTTAGCTCGTTTGAAATATTAATTTAAAGTTTCAATTTTGCTCCCAGACGTAAAAATATGTCACAAAAAAGTTTCAATTTTTCTCAATCAAAGGAAAACCCACCTAATACTTTGATGTCAAATGCTTCCAATTGAAATTTCACGAAGATCGGAGCATTTTTGCAATATTAATTTAAATTTTCAAATTTTCTCAATCAGAAGAAAACCGCCCTACTATTTTGATATCAAATGCTTCCATTTTAAATTTCACAAAGATCTGAGCTCATTTGAAATATTAATTAAAAGTTTTAATTTTTCTCCCGGAAGTAAAATGTGCCACAATTTTTTTTTCAATTTTGGACAATCAGAGGTAACCCCACCTAATATTTTGATGTCAAATGCTTCCATTTTAAATTTCACAAACATCGGAGCTTGTTTTAAATATTAATTTAAACTTTCAATTTTTTCTCAATCAGAGGAAAACCCACCTAATATTTTGATGTCAAATGCTTCTATTTTAAATTGGAAGCATTTGACATAAAAATATTAATTTAAAGTTTCAAATATTAATTTAAAGTTTTATTTTTACATAATCAGAGGAAAACCCACCTAATATTTTAATGTCAAATGCTTCCATTTTAAATTTCACAAAGATCGGATCTCATTTGAAATATTAATTTCAGGTTTCAGTTTTGCTCAATTAGAGGAAAACCCACCTAATATTTTAATGTCAAATGCTTCTAGTTTAAATTTCATGGAGATCCAAGCTCATTTGAAATATTAATTTCAAGTTTCAATTTTACACAATTAGTGGAAAACCCACCTAATATTTTGATGTCAAATGCTTCCAATTTAAATTTCATGAAGAATGGAGCTCATTTGAAATATTAATTTAATGTTTCAATTTTGTTCAATCAGAGGAAAACCCACCTAATATTTTTATATCAAATGCTTCCATTTTAAATTTGACGAAGATCTGATCTCGTTTAAAATATTAATTTAAAGTTTCAATTTTGCTCACGGACGTAAAACGTGTCACAAAAAAGTTTGAATTTTGCACAATTAGAGGTAAACCCACCTAATATTTTGAATTCAAATGCTTCCATTTTTAATTTCATGAAGATCATATCTCATTTTAAATATTAATTTAAAGTTTCATTTTTTCTCAATCAGAGGAAAATTGACCTAATATTTTGATGTCAAATGCTTCTATTTTAAATTTCATGGAGATACGAGCTCGTTTGAAATATTAATTTCAAGTCTTAATTTTACACAATCAGTGGAAACCCCATCTAATCTTTTGATGTCAAATGCTTTCAATTTATATTTCACAAAGATCGGAGCTCGTTTGAAATATTAATTTAAAGTTTCAATTTTGCTCAATCAGAGGAAAACCCACCTAATATTTTGATATCAAATGCTTCTATTTTAAATTTCATAGAGATCCGAGCTTGTTTGAAAATTTAAATTTCAAGTTTCAATTTTACACAATCAGTGGAAAACCCACATAATATTTTGATGTCAAATGCTTCCAATTTAAATTTCACAAAGATCAGAGCTTGTTTGAAATATTAATTTAATGTTTCAATTTTGGTCAAACAGATGAAAACCCACCTAATATTTTCATGTAAAATTCTTCCATTTTAAATTTCACGAAGATCTGAGCTCGTTTGAAATAATAATTTAAAGTTTCAATTTTGCTCCCAGACATAAAACGTGTCAAAAAAAGTTTTAATTTTGCATAATCAGAGGTAAACCCACCTAATATTTTGATGTCAAATGCTTCCATTTTAAATTTCATGAACATCAAAGCGCATTTGATATATTAATTTAAACTTTCAATTTTGCTTAATTAGTGGAAAACCTACCTAATATTTTCATATCAAATGCTTCTATTTTAAATTGGAAGCATTTGACATCAAAATATTAATTTAAAGTTTCAAATATTAATTTAAATTTTTTGTCTTACACAATCAGAGAAAAGCCCACCTAATATTTTAATTTTAAATGCTTCCATTTTAAATTTCATGAAGATTTTGTCTCAATCAGAGGAAAAGCCACCTAATATTTTGATGTCAAATGTTTCCATTTTAAATTTCATGAAGATCTGAGCTCGTTTGAAATATTAATTTAAAGTTTCAATTTTGCTCCCAGACATAAAAATGTCTCACAAAAAAGTTTCAATTTTGCACAATCAGAGGTAAACCCACCTAATATTTTGATGTCAAATGCTTCTTTTTTAAATTTCATGAAGATCGGAGCTCATTTGAAATATTAATTTAAACTTTCAATTTTGCTCATTTAGAGGAAAACCCACCTAATATTTTGATGTCAAATGGTTCTATTTTAAATTGAAAGCATTTGACATCAAAATATTAATTTAAAGTTTCAGTTTTACACAATCAGAGGAAAATCCACCTAATATTTTAATATCAAATGCTTCCATTTTAAATTTCATGAAGATCAGATCTCGTTTGAAATATTAATTTAAAGTTTCAATTTTGCTCAATCAGAGGAAAACCCACCTAATATTTTGATGTCAACTGCTTCTATTTTAAATTTCACAGTGATCTGAGCTCGTTTGAAATATAAATTTCAAGTTTCAATTTTGCACAATCAAAGGAAAACCCACCTAATATTTTGATGTCAAATGCTTCCAATTTAAATTTCACAAAGATCGGAGCTCATTTGAAATATTAATTTAAAATTTCAATTTTTCTCAATCAGAGGAATGCCCACCTAATATTTTGATGTCAAATGCTTCCATTTTAAATTTCATGAAGAGCTAAGCTCGTTTGAAATATTAATTTAAAGTTTCAATTTTCCTCCTGGATGTAAAATGCGTCACAAAAATATTTCAATTTTGCACAATCAGAGGTAAACCCACCTAATATTTTGATGTCAAATTCTTCCATTTTAATTTTCACGAACATCGAAGCTCGTTTGAAATATTAATTTAAACTTTCAATTTTGCTCAATCAGAGGAAAACCCACCTAATATTTTGATGTCAAATGCTTCTATTTTAAATTGGAAGCATTTGACATCAAAATATTACTTTAATGTTTCAAATATTAATTTAACGTTTCAGTTTTAAAGAATCAGAGGAAAACCCACCTAATATTTTAATGTCAAATGCTTCCATTTTAAATTTCACAAAGATTGCATCTAATTTGAAATATTAATTTAAAGTTTTAATTTTGTTGAATCAGAGGAAAACCCACCTAATATTTTGATGTCAAATGCTTTTATTTTAAATTCACGGTGATCCAAGATTATTTCAAATATTAATTTCAAGTTTCAATTTTACACAATCAGTGGAAAACCCACCTAATATTTTGATGTCAAATGCTTCCAATTTAAATTTCACGAAGATCAGAGCTCGTTTGAAATATTAATTTAAAGTTTCAATTTTGCTCAATTAGAAATAAACCCACCTAATATTTTGATGTCAAATGCTTCCATTTTAAATTTCATGAAGATCTGAGCTCGTTTGAAATATTAATTTAATGTTTCAATTTTTCTCCCAGACGTAAAATGTGTCACAAAGAAGTTTCAATTTTGTCAAATGCTTCCATTTTGAATTTCATGAACATCGGAGCTTGTTTGAAATATTAATTTAAACTTTCAAGTTTGCTCAATCAGAGGAAAACCCACCTAATATTTTGATTTCAAATGCTTCTATTTTAAATTGGAAGCATTTGACATCAAAATATTAATTTAAAGTTTCAGTTTTACATAATCAGAGGAAAACCCACCTAATATTTTAATGTCAAATGCTTCCATTTTAAATTTCACGAAGATCAGATCTCATTTGAAATATTAATTGGAAGTTTCAATTTTGCTCAATCAAAGGAAAAACCACCTAATATTTGATGTGAAATGCTTCTATTTTAAATTTCACAGAGATCCGAGCTCGTTTGAAGTATTAATTTCAAGTTTCAATTTTACATAATCAATGGAAAACCCACCTAATATTTTGATGTCAAATGCTTCCAATTTAAATTTCACGAAGATCGGAGCTCGTTTGAAATATTAATTTAAAGTTTCAATTTTTCTCAATCATAGGAAAACCCACCTAATATTTTGTTGTCAAATGCTTCCATTTTAAAATTCACGATGATCTCAGCTCGTTTGAAATATTAACTTAAAGTTTCAATTTTACTCCCGGACGTAAAATGTGTGACAAAAAGTTTCAATTTTGCACTATCAGAGGTAAACCCACCTAATATTTTGATGTAAAATGCTTCCATTTTAAACTTCACGAACATTGGAGCTCGTTTGAAATATTAATTTAAACTTTCAATTTTGCTTAATCAGAGGAAAACCGACCTAATATTTTGATGTCAAATGCTTCTATTTTAAATTGGAAGTATTTGACATCAAAATATTAATTTAAAATTTAAAATATTAATTTAAAGTTTTAGTTTTACTTAATCAGAGGAAAACCCGCCTAATATTTTAATGTCAAATGTTTCTATTTTAAATTTCAGGAAGATCAGATCTCGTTTGAAATATTAATTCAAAGTTTGAATTTTGCTCAATCAGAGGAAAACCCACCTAATATTTTGATGTCAAATGCTTCTATTTTAAATTTCACAGAGATCTGAGCTCATTTGAAATATTAATTTCAAGTTTAATTTTACATAATCAGCGGAAAACCCACCTAATATTTTGATGTCAAATGCTTCCAATTTAAATTTCACAAAGATCGGAGCTCATTTGAAATATTAATTTAAAGTTTCATTTTTTCTCAATCATAGGAAAACCCACCTAATATTTTGATGTCAAATGCTTCCATTTTAGATTTCATGAAGATATGAGCTCATTTGAAATATTAATCTAAAGTTTCAATTTTGGTTCCAGACGAAAACGTTTCACAAAAAAATTTCAATTTTGCACAATCAAAGGTAAACCCACCTAATAGTTTTATGTCAAATGCTTTCATTTTAAACTTCACAAACATTGGAGCTTGTTTGAAGTATGTTGGTACCCATATAGGCCTCTTTCAATTTTAAGGTCTTGAACCTCTTTGAACTACTTCGAATGAAGGTTCAAAGAGGTTCGATGTGGTTCAGTTTACATAAGAAGATTCACATGTTCAGAGGTTTGAAATAGTTCTAGAAGTTCGCATGTTCAAAGGTGTAGCTCACAAGGTTCCACAGGTTTGATGGAAAATTTCAAAAGTATAAATTGCACAGTTAGATGATTTGATGCTAGTTTGACATGGGATTATGGAAATGATAACTATGCTGGGTCATCAAAAAGATTCCAAAATTCAGAGAACAAATGAAAAATAATTCACTAAGGTTTTAAATTAGACAATTCTCTGGGAATAAGAAAATTGTCTCTACAAACATGTGTATCATTTATATTCCAAAATAGTGTGGCACTATGCAATTTGTTGAGAGGAATTACCACAACAAAAAATGTTATTAAATTTGTCCACTCTGTCATGTACAAGATCTGTATTCAGAGCCGAATCTAGTTTTGCAACAAAGCAATAAGAACAATTGGATGAGATTTTGAGAACTATGGAGGCATCATGACTGGTATATCACAAAGGAGATAGAATTTGAGACCACCAATACTATACATTCATCCTCAATAGAACAGAGAGACACTCTTGTCACCATTCTTGAGAAAGGAACCATGACAATAATCATTCAAGCCCATGATTTAAGAATGGAAGCTTCAATTTAGATCCTTGTGTATGAGAGGGAAGCTCCAAGTGCAAAAGATGTGAAAGATTGGTGATACATTAACACAACAAGTTTGGTTATTCTGGAAGTTTTACATACCTCCACTTAGGCCTCAATAACTTTTTCCTCGGACATAATTTTCTCAATCGCTCTGGTGGAGTTGTGCGCAACTAGGATTTTTATAACATATCCAAAAACAAAGGAAATCCAACGATGGAGTAAATAGTTATGCCCGCCTCACTGAGGCATATTTTGACTATCATGAATATTTTTAAATCCACCTAGCATCAGGAATGTTTTTATTTATGACTAATGCATGCTTATGCCACTTGTCCAGATATCATTTAAAACATTAAATTATATCTTTAAAAGCTTTTCATAAATAATTTATGAAGATATCAAATTAAAGGAAGAAGGCATATTATCGGAAAGAAGGAAATAGATTAAAGAGTTTAAGTGGGAATAGTTTCAAGAATCAGTTATTATAACTGATAAGAATCATCATGCAAGATAATAAATTGATGATAGAAAGACAGAGCAGGGGTTCTGTTTTCCACCTGACCTGAGAGACTTTGTGCTAGGGGAAGGATAGAATTTTATGCTGTTTGTAATGCAGGGAAAGAGGTATTTTATTTTCATATAATGATTAGTGTACAGGAACAACTGAATCTTTGTTATTTTGTTGTGTTCAAAGAAGGAGAATATTATCATACTAAAATTTTGAGTTTAGATGCTCATTTTCTAATTAATATTCATCTTTGAATGATATTGATTTCCTTTGAATGCGTATCTATTACGTCTGATCATCAGCATGATCATCTCTAGACTTTGTGCTATAGTTTTTCATGTATTTGGAAAGAACCATTCGTCTCTCTCTTAGTTTCTTTCTGTAATGCATTGTTTAGGAAAATGAAATTTGTAGCATTTACTGTTCATTTATTTTTAGTTAATTAGTCCCTTCTCATCTATCTTGTGTTTATGAATAGATTTTTGTAAGCCTTTATTGCTTTCAAGTTAAAAGCATTATCATTTAGAGTTTAGTTGATTCGTTGTAAATCCTACATGGGGAATTGTACCCAGATAATTCAGAGGGCGCTTATGATTTTCAATAGTGAAGTGACCTAACTGTTGGTGCTAGTTGAGTCTTCTTATTTGGGCATTTTGGGGTCAATTTGTAATCATTTTCTTCGAAGACAAATCTGTTCACCAACAGATTTTTGGTGACTCTACTAGGGAGAGGAATTGAAGATTAGTGTCATGTTTTATTCCCTCAGTTATTTTTGAAATATCTTGTGTGTGTAGGATTGGCGACTATAAAATGACCATGCCTAATGGAAAGGCTGCAAGAAAGATGAGGCCTAATCCCACCTTCATGGAACTCTATCAGATAGAGGACAAGGTGCTACAAGAGTTCCTAAAACATTATAAAGAAAGTGTCTCTCATGCCGTGAGAACAAATTTGAGCATTGAAGATGACCATAATTCCATGCTGCTATGGAGGAGTTTGTGTTATAGATTTCACAAGCTGAAAGAGTTGGAAGCATACAAGAGAAAGGTACAACACCTTGAGAAAGAGTTAGAGGTGGATGGTGATGAAGCCCCATTTATCTCTACACATTTCATCTCATGCAATTACTCAGTCCAAAATGAGCAAGAAATCTAAACAGTCACATCCCAACCATAAGAAAATCAGGCATGGGTAAAAAAAACATCCTGGCAAAAAGTGAGGATCCCAGCAGTGGTAATGACAAGGGTATACCTAAATATCTGTTCTTTTCTGATATTGAAAATTTTGAATCTAAGAATGGTGTTAGCCATGTTGTTAGTAAAAAATTTCAAGATGATGTGCAACCAAAGGTTGAAGCTTGGGTTTCCATTGAAGAGATAAATAAATGTGATTCTTCATGTTTAAAATGTCAAAATCAATCCATACAAGAATCTGATCAGTCTAAAATTGAAGCTTTTGGTAATGGCATAGCTACTGAAACAAAGATAAATATGACTACTTATAGTCTGGATAATTTTCAAGAAGAGGATCATCTTGCACATCTAATGGAAGCAATCTGGTTCTAACAAGACACAGTAGTAATAAGCGAGATTGAAGAAAATTCTATAAAGCTGGGAGATAAGCTTATCTGGAGTAAGCCCAACCCACTGTACTTACCAATGGAGTTTTGTGAGGATATTATTATCAGAGAAAATCCTCTATTTCAGCCTTATGATTCATCATTAGGTGATGAAATCTATTCTCTTCTTTCATATTAGAAGATGCTAAAAATCTGATAGAAGGAGGAAAGGTTGGAGTGAGTTCCCAGCCTATGGGTGACTCAGTTGAGATATTGAATGATGCTCTCCTCTACAAGGAAGAAGAAGAAATCATATGCATATTTTTATCATCTACTAGGAAAGGAGATCCCTTTTGGAACAGCCCAAGTATGAACTTAAAACAAATAGACCGTAAAAAGTTGTTTGGTGATTCATTATTTCTTCCCCTTGGGTGTGAATATATTGTGAAGTCTAAAGATGCACTAGAAGAAACAAAAGATCAAATGTTCTACATATTTGATGATACCCTGAGTTTTGATGGAGTTGAAGTTAATTTTTATGATAAATTTGAGCACACGTTGGATGGATTCTATCTTTTTGATAATGTGAAGAATGACTCTCATGATCATGGAAAGAGGTGTTGCATTATGGACTGTAGTTGGGAGGCCAATGAGAGTTAATCTAAATATTGTTCTCTCCAATTTGAGATCTTTCTTGATTTGAAGAATGATACACAAAAACCATTCGAAGATGAGGAATGCTATGATGAGCTTTGGTTGTTCAGGAAAGAATATTGGGTCGCCAAATTTCTGCATGCTATCAACTTGAGTCTCAACATTGAAGAGATCACAATCAGGCAGTGGTTTGGAGCTGCTCCCAGCCAATGGATGGCTTTGTGTAAGTTTTTCTTGCTTCTAGCTGTTGTGGTAGGAGCTTCCTACCTATGTATATGTTTGTAAATATGTTCTTTCTTTGCAAGTTCTGGTCGTGCTTAGTTTAGCCTACTTATTTCTGGTTTGTTTTGGTGGTTGGGGGTTTTGTTTTGGTGTTTTCCTCATCCCTCTCCATCCTCTCCCTGTAAGAAGCTCTAGCTCCTTTTCTTTGTTCTCTGACTCTTCTGCCCAATGGATAAGGCACTTATCTATTCCCAGAGATTGTCGAAGTTCTCTATTTTTGTGTCAAAAATAGTCCCATAGTTAGAGCCCATGTTGGTACCCATATAGACCGCAAAAATAAACTTTCAAGTTTAAGGTTTTGAACCTCTTTGAACTACTTAAAATCAAGGTTTAAAGAGGTTCAAAGTAGTTCAGTTTGCATAAGAAGATTCACAGGTTCAGAGGTTTGAAATAGTTTAGGCAGTTTGCATGTTCAAAGGTGCAGCTCACAAGGTTCCACAGGTTCAATGGAAAATTTCAAAAGTACAAATTGCACAGTTAGATGATTTGATGCTAGTTTGACATGGGATTATCGAAATGATAACTATGCTGAGTCATCAAAAAGATTCCAAAATTTAGAGCACAAATGAAAAATAATTCACTAAGGTTTTAAATTAGATAATTCTCTAGGAATAAGAAAATTTTCTCTACAAACATTTGTATCATTTATATTCCAAAATAGTGTGGCACTGTGCAATTTGTTGAGAGGAATTACCACATCAGAAAATGTTATTAAATTTGTCCACTCTATCATGTACAAGATCTATATTCAGAGCCAAATCTAGTTTTGCAACAAAGAAATAAGAACAATTGGATGAGATTTTGAGAACTATGGAGGCATCATGACTGTTATATCACAAAGGAGATAGAATTTGTGACCACCAATACTATATATTCATTCTCAATGGAATAGAGAGACACTCTTGTCACCATTCTTGAGAAAGAAACCATGACAATAATCATTCAAGTGCATGATTTAAGAATGGGAGCTTCAATTTATATCCTTGTGTATGAGAGGGAATCTCCAAGTACAAAAGATGTGAAAGATTGGTGATACAATAACACAGCAAGTTTGGTTATTCTGGCAGTTTTACATACCTCCACTTAGACCTCAATAACTTTTTCCTCGAACATAATTTTCTCAATCGCTCCAGTGGAGTTGTGCGCAACTAGGATTTTTACAACATATCCAAAAATGAAGGAAATCCAACAGTGGAGTAAATAGTTATGCCTCCCACACTAAGGCCTATTTTGACTATCATGAATATTTTTAAATCCGCCCAGCATCAAGAATGTTTTTATTTATGACTAATGTATGCTTATGCCACCTGTCCATATATCATTTGAAAAATTAAAGTATATCTTTAAAATCTTTTCATAAATACTTTATGAATATATCAAATTAAAGGAAGCAGGCATATTATCGGAAAGAAGGAAACAGATTAAAGAGTTTAAGTGGGAACAGTTTCAAGAATCAGTTATTGTAACTGATAAGAATCATTAGCCAAGACAATTAATAGATGATAGAAAGACAGAGCAGGGGTTCTGGTTTCTGCCTTACCCGAGAGACTTTGTGCTAGGAGAAGGATAGAATTTTATTCTGATTGTAATGCAAGGAAAGAGGGATTTTATTTTTAGATAATGATTAGTGTACATGAATAGCTGAATCTTTGTTATTTTGTTGTGTTCAAAGAAGGAGAATATTAGCATACTAAAATTTTGAGTTTAGATGCTCATTTTCTGATTAATATTCATCTTTGAATGATATTGGTTTCCTTTGAATGTGTATTTGTTACGTCTGATCATCAGCACGATCATCTATGGACTTTGTGCTATAATTTTTTGTGTATTTGGAAAGAACCATTCGTCTTTCTCTCTTAGTTTCTTTCTATAATGCATTGTTTAGGCAAATGAAATTTGTAGCATTTACTGTTCATTTCTTTTTAGTTAATTAGTCCCTTCACATCTATCTTGTGTTTATGAATAGATGTTTGTAAGCCTTTATTTCTTTCAGGTTAAAAGCATTATCATTTATAGTTTAGTTGATTCATTGTAAATACTAAACGGGGAACTGTACCCAGATAATTTAGAGGGCACTTATGCTTTTCAATAGCGAAGTGACCCAACTATTGGTGTTGGTTGAGTCTTCTTATTTGGGCATTTTGGGGTCAATTTGTAATCATTTTCTTCAAAGACAAATCTGTTCACCAACAAAATATTAATTTAAACTTTCAATTTTTCTCAATCAGAGCAAAACCTACCTAATATTTTGTTGTCAAATTCTTGTATTTTAAATTGGAAGCATTTGACATTAAAATATTAATTTAAAGTTTCAAATATTAATTTAAAAGTTCAGTTTTAAACAATCAAAGGAAAACCCACCTAATATTTCAATGTCAAATGCTTCCATTTTAAATTTCACCAAGATCGGATCTCATTTGAAATATTAATTTGAAGTTTCAATTTCACTCAATCAGAGGAAAACACACCTAATATTTTGATTTCAAATTCTTCTATTTTAAATTTCATGGATATTTGAGATCGTTTGAAATATTAATTTCAAATTTCAATTTTAGACAATGAGTGGAAAACGCACCTAATATTTTGATGTCAAATGCTTCCAATTTAAATTTCACGAAGATCGGCGCTCGTTTGAAATATAATTTAAAGGTTCAATTTTTCTCAATCAGAGGAAAACCCACCTAATATTTTTATATCAAATGCTTCCATTCTAAATTTCATGAAGATCTGAGCTCGTTTGAAATATTGATTCAAAGTTTTAATTTTTCTCCCGTATGTAAAACGTGTAATAAACACGTTTCAATTTTGCACAATTAGAGGTAAACCCACCTAATATTATGATGTCAAATGCTTTCATTTAAAAATTCATGAACATTGGAGCTCGATTGAAATATTAATTTAAACTTTCAATTTCGCTCAATTGGAGGAAAACCCACCTAATAATTTGATGTCAAATGCTTCTATTTTAAATTGGAATCATTTGACATCAAAATATTAATTTAAAGTTTCATTTTTACACAATCAGAGGAAAACCAACTAATATTTTAATGTCAAATGCTTCCATTTTAAATTTCACGAAGATCGAATCTCGTTTGAAATATTAATTTAAAGTTTCAATTTTGCTCAATCAGATGAAAACCCACCTAATATTTTGATGTCAAATGCTTCTATTTTAAATTTCATAGAGATCCGAGCTCATTTCAAATATTAATTTCAATTTTCAATTTTACGCAATTAGTTGAAAACCTACCTAATATTCTGATGTCAAATGCTTCTAATTTAAATTTCATGAAGATCGAAGCTCGTTTGAAATATTAATTTAAAGTTTCAATTTTTCTCAATCAGAGGAAAACCCACCTAATATTTTGTTGTCAAATGCTTTCATTTTAAATTTCATGAAATTCAGAGCTCGTTTGAAATATTAATTTAAATTTTCAATTTTTCTCCCGGACATAAAACTTGTCACAAAAAAGTTTCAATTTTGCACAATCAGAGGTAAACCCACCTAATATTTTGATTTCAAATGCTTCCATTTTAGATTTAATGAACATCAAAGCTTTTTTGAGATATTAATTTAAACTTTCAATTTTGCTCAATCACAGGAAAACCCACCTAATATTTTGATGTCAAATGCTTTTATTTTAACTTAGAAGCATTTGACATCAAAATATTAATTTAAAGTTTCAGTTTTACACAATCAGAGGAAACCCCACCCAATATTTTAATGTTAAATGCTTCCATTTTAAATTTCACAAAGATCAGATCTCGTTTGAAATATTAATTCAAAGTTTCAATTTTGCTCAATCAGAGGAAAACCAACCTAATATTTTGATGTCAAATGCTTCTATTTTAAATTTCACAGAGATCTGAGCTCAATTAAAATATTAATTTCAAGTTTCAATTTTACACAATCAGTGAAAAACACACCTAATATTTTGATGTCAAATGCTTCCAATTTAAATTTCACGAAGATCGGAGCTCGTTTGAAATATTAATTTAAAGTTTCAATTTTGCTCAATTAGAGGAAAATCCACCTAATATTTTGATGTCAAATGCTTCCATTTTAAATTTCATGAAGATCTGAGCTCGTTTAAAATTTTAATTTAAAGTTTCAATTTTTCTCCCAGACGTAAAACATGTCACAAAAAAGGTTCAATTTTGCACAATTAGAGGTAAACCCACCTACTATTTTGATGTCAAATGCTTCCATTTTGAACTTCATGAACATCGGAGCTTGTTTGAAATATTAATTTAAACTTTCAATTTTGCTCAATCAGAGGAAAACCAACCTAATATTTTGATGTCAAATTCTTCTATTTTAAGTCGGAAGCATTTGACATCAAAATATTAATTTAAAGTTTCAAATATTAATTTAAAGTTTCAGTTTTACACAATAAGAGGAAAACCCACCTAATATTTTAATGTCAAATGCTTCCATTTTAAATTTCACAAAGATCATATCTCATTTGAAATATTAATTTAAAGCTTCAATTTTTCTCAATCAGAGGAAAACCCACAAAATATTTTGATGTCAAATGCTTCTATTTTAATTTTCACAAAGATCCTAGCTCATTTCAAATATTAATTTCAAGTTTCAATTTTACACAATCAGTGGAAAACCCACCTAATATTTTAATGTCAAATGCTTCCAATTTAAATTTCACAAAGATCGGAGCTCGTTTGAAATATTAATTTAAAATTTCAATTGTTCTCAATCAGAGTAAAAGGCACGTAATATTTTGATATCAAATGCCTCCATTTTAAATTTCATGAAGATTTGAGCTCGTTTGAAATATTAATTTAAAGTTTCAATTTTGCTCCCGGACGTAAAACATGTCACAAAAAAATTTCAATTTTGCACAATTAGAGGTAAACTCACCTAATATTTTGATGTCAAATGCTTTCATTGTAAATTTCACAAACATCGGAGCTCTTTTGAAATATTAATTTAAAATTTCAATTTTGCTCAATCAAAGGAAAACCCGCCTAATATTTTGCTGTCAAATGCTTCTATTTTAAATTGGAAGCATTTGACTTCAAAATATTAATTTAAAGTTTCAAATATTAATTTAAAGTTTCAGTTGTACACAATCAGAGGAAAACCCACCTAATATTTTAATGTCAAATGCTTTCATTTTAAATTTCATGAAGATCAGATCTCGTTTGAAATATTAATTTAAAGTTTCAATTTTTCTCAATTAGAGGAAAATCCACCTGATATTTTGATGTCAAATGCTTCTATTTTAAATTTCACAGAGATCCAAACTCGCTTAAAATATTAATTTCAAGTTTCAATTTTACACAATCGGTGGAAAACCACCTAATATTTTGATTTCAAGTGCTTCCAATTTAAATTTCACGAAGATCAGAGCTCGTTTGAAATATTAATTTAAAGTTTCAATTATTCTCAATCATAGGAAAACCCACCTAATATTTTGATGGCAAATGCTTCCATTTTAAATTTCATGAAGGTCTGAGCTCGTTTGAAATATTAATTTAAAGTTTCATTTTTTCTCCCGGACATAAAACGTGTCACAAAAAAGTTTCAATTTTGCATAATCAAAGGTAAACCCACCTAATATTTTGATGTCAAATGCTTCCGTTTTAAATTTTATGAACATCGGAGCTCATTTAAAATATTAATTTAAACTTTCAATTTTTCTCAATCAGAGGAAAACCCACCTAATATTTTGATGTCAATACTTATATTTTAAATTGGAAGCATTTGACATCAAAATATTAATTTAAAGTTTTAAATACTAATTTAAAGTTTCAATTTTAATAAATCAGAGGAAAACCCACCTAATATTTTAATGTCTAATGCTTCCATTTTAAATTTCATGAAGACCGGATCTTGTTTGAAATATTAATTTAAAGTTTCAGTTTTGCTCAATTAGAGGAAAACCAACTAATATTTTGATATCAAATGCTTGTATTTTAAATTTCATGGAGATTCGAGCTCATTTGAAATATAAATTTCAAGTTTCAATTTTACACAATCAGTGGAAAACCCACCTAATATTTTGATGTCAAATGCTTCCAATTTAAATTTCACAAAGATCAGAGCTCATTTGAAATATTAATTTGAATTTTCAATTTTTTTCAATTAGAGGAAAACCCACCTAATATTTTGATATCAAATGCTTTCATTTTAAATTTCACGAAGATATGAGCTCGTTTGAAATATTAATTTAAAGTTTCAATTTTTCTCCTAGACGTAAAACATATCACAAAAAAGTTTCAATTTTGCAAAATCAGAGGTAAACCCACCCAATATTTTGATGTCGAATGGTTCCATTTTAAATTTCATGAATATCAGCTCTCGTTTGAAATATTAATTTAAACTTGCAATTTTGCCCAATCAGAGGAAAACCCACCTAATATTTTGATGTCAAATGCTTCTATTTTAAATTGGAAGCTTTTGACATCAAAATATTAATTTAAAGTTTCAGTTTTACACAATCAGATGAAAACCCACCTAATATGTTAATGTCAAATGCTTCCATTTTAAGTTTCATGAAGATCAGATCTCGTTTGAAATATTAATTTAAAGTTTCAATTTTGCTTAAATAGAGGAAAACCCACCTAATATTTTGGTGTCAAATACTTCTATTTTAAATTTCAAGGACATCTGAGCTCATTTGAAATATTAATTTCAAGTTTCAATTTTACACAATCAGTGGAAAGCCCTCCTAATATTTTGATGTCAAATGGTTCCAATTTAAATTTCATGAAGATCGAAGCTTGTTTGAAATATTAATTTAAAGTTTCAATTTTTCTCAATCAGAGGAAAACCCACCTAATATTTTGATGTCAAATGCTTCCATTTTGAATTTCACAAAGATCTAAGCTCATATGAAATATTAATTTAAATTTTCAATTTTTCTCTCGGACGTAAAATGTGTCACAAACATATTTCAATTTTGCACAATCAGAGGTAAACCCACTGTATCATCTTAAAATGGAAGCACTTCCATGATAATAAATTTTAGCCCTACTTAGGGGATGTTTTCTACCACCATCATAATTTCACCTTATTTCTGCATCATCCTCTACTTCTGTGCTTGTTTAGGACCCTTATTGGTCCTCTCTGGGAACCTTCTATCCCACTTGGCACATTTTCCAGGGGTTCTGACCCCCTGGGTCAAGGTAGACCTCAACCTTGACCTAGATCAGGATTGACCATGAACTTCACCTAGGTCAGGGTCATCCTCGACCTTGACCTGGGTCCCCCTCTCAAATCTGGAAGCTTTTCGGCTTCTAGAGGTAATCAGAAAATCATTTTCTCACTTTTGGGTCGACTGTTTTGGGTTCTGAAGTGGCATATCTAAATTGTATTTAATATAGGTCCTCTTCTAGGGGCATGGGTCTAATTACAATTTAATTCTTCTATGTCACCATCTCTAGAAGATTGTACCCTAGTTTCACATATAAAAGGAAGCCTTTCTCTCTCATTTTCTCTAAGTGTTCTAAGTGAAAAAAGCTCTAAGTGTTCCAAGCTTTCAATTTTTTCAAGTCTTCCTCTCAAGCATTCAAGTTCTCCATTGAAGATCAAGGATTCAAGCTTTCAAGCCTTTGAAGGGATTAGGTTCAAACATTCAAGATTCATCATTCAAACCCTAGATCTAGCCATCATGGTGGTGTGATCTTCCTTCAAGATCCTTTGTGCATCCTCAAGACTCATTCATTCTCTTCAAGGTGGATTCCAAGCATACAATCATGGAATTTTATGGTTTCTATTGATTCCAAGATTTCATATTCACATACTTGTTTATATTTGAATTACATTGGCATATCTATTCAATATCATAGCTTCATTCTAAGATTCAATTCTACTACTTGCTAGCATTCTATACTATATTGATTTCAAGGTTAATTCCTAAATCGGGGTTTGACTAAGGAAAACCCCTCCCCCCCCCAACAAAAAAACCTCTTGTTTCTTATAGATATAGGTGTAGGACTACATATTTGAACCCAGATCTAGATACCCTTTTTGACCAACATTCGGGATCCATGAA
>MU222169.1:454553-493039 GCA_018584345.1 Thuja plicata | reverse complement strand
TTATCCTCCTCTACAATATCTTCAATTGACCTTTACCATAGAAATGAGTTAGGGATAGATGTTAATTCTTCTCCTAATATATGTCTTTTCTATGAACCTACTTTAGAATATAATTATTTCCCCTATATGGATCAAGCTTTAGGCACTCCTATAATGTGCTTTATTGATAGGGAGGATAATCCTATTTGGAATGAACCTTTGGATTTGGATGTTGATTACTCTCTTCCTCATGAAGCCATTATGGATGATTAAAATTTTTGGGATGAACCCTTGGATAAAGACATTGATTTATCCCCTTCTTGTGAAGATGCTTTGATACAAGAGGGTGATTTATTAATGGATGACATATTCATACATGATGATGACTCTTTTTATAAAATAAACTCCCCTTATGTGGACATTTTAGAGAAATAAGATAACATTATTAATACAATACCTCTAATTGGGATTCATTCTAGTGATGAGGCATTAGCAGAAAATGATATGAATTCCCTTAATGCCCTCCCTCTTAGTGATGATACTATGGAGAATCAAGCTACTACCCCATCTTCTCCTAGGATGTATTCCTTTATTTTTCCTTCTTTTGAATCTATCAAACATACTAATGATGACATAGTGACTACTAAAGTTCAATTGACTTGTTTTCATATGGCTTCTTGTTATGGTAATGGTTATATTTTACTAGTTAAACAAGGATTCCATAATCGAGGATGTACTTAGCATAAACATGGAATTCAAATGCCCTTATAGAATGAGGGGCATGAGCATTCTTATGGATTAGAATTTAATCCTCAACAACATAGCAATGTTACCAACATCTACAATAACATTTCAAAACATGATGACCCTATGAATGAATTTGACCAAGAGGTTATTCTGCCTAAGCTCCTTTGTGTTAAGATGATTACTAGACCTAAATGCAAAAACAAACGTAGTCTATACTTGAAGATTCTTCCTTTTTGTTTCTATCATATATTTCATGAGAACTCTAATACATTTCAAGCTTTACATTATAAGATTAGGCAGCTCAATGATAGTAAAGTTATTTATATATCATGTGGCAATGATTTATATTTCAATCCTATTTTCTCTAAATAACATTTATGTTCCTACTATGGAACTCCATATTATGTAAACAATGTTAGCCTAATCTTTGGGGGCTCTTTGTCTTGAATTGTATTCAAAGTGATATAATAGGTCCCCTTTCATCCTTGTTCGTATGCTTGGGGGGCAAGGATTCCATCTCCTTCTCTTCTATCTTTCCAGGATCCCCTTTTCCTTGGTTAAGCAGTATCTATCTATTATGTGATATCCAATCATACATGAAAATTTTCATTTGCATTAAGGATCTCCTATCCTTGATTATAACCTATTTCATTGTTTGACATTGGGTTTCTATGGTTGATAAATCTCTCACCTTGGAAATATAATAATGTGTTATCCCTCACAAGGGTTACTTTCTCACTTCTTGCATGATATCTCTTTTCTACAACAACATTTCTTGATATAATTTGATATATCCCTTGCTTTCACCCCTGGGGGCAAGGTATTTTCTTTCTTCCTCTATCTAAGGATCTACTTTCCTTAGCTTAGTGGAATTTGTTTATTATATAACATTATTTCTTTATAAAGATGTATGTTTTTAACTATGGATACCCTCTTATGTAAGAGGTGATTGTCCTAGGTCATCACCTCTTCTTTATTTTCTCTTGCCTTTGCTTTGGGTTAGAGTTTGACTCCTTCATTCTGAGATTCCTCTTCCTCTTCATTGCAAAGGGATAGATGATTGAATCTTTGGTCCTTCTTTCTTTTGAAGATGGCATTTTATCCTAAGCACTCCTCTATGGTGAGGGTCTTGATGGTAAGATCTCTTCCCTTTTGAGGATCTTTTTTTTCCATAAGTGACATATCCATTTCATGATTATCTATGCTCTCGGATGTAAGGGTCAAGACTCTTTGCTAAGAATATGGTGTACATTGTTGTTAAGTTGGATATCTCCTTACCTTGTGAGGTAGGTATCCTCTTTCTCTTCCTTATCCTGCCTAGTAGGTAGTCATGATAAGGAGGGGGGCATATAGGGTCTCCCTTATACTATAGTTTACATTAATTTACATTTTGTAGCATGCTAAATCCTTGGAAGGTAACACAGATAAGTTGCTAAATCCTTAAGGGACACACATTTTAAATTTTATTTTCGCTAAATCCTTAGAAGGTAATGCACATAAGTTGCTAAATCCTAAAGATATATGCACCCTTTTAAATTTTCAATATGCTAAATCCTTGGAAGGTAACGCATATAAGTTTCTAAATCCTGAAAAGACATGCATTTTATATTCATAGTAATACAAGAATGTGGATCTATAAATATTTTCAAAAGCTGTCAAAAGACACATTACAATTACAAAGCACAGTTTATGGGTGAACCTGTTGGGCTCTCCCTCCTTGGTGATTCATGTAACACCCCAAAATTGGCACCCTATAATCCAATCAATTTTGGTGCATTTTCTCATCATCAAAGTCCTATTGTACCAGGAGAATTCTTCTCCTAATTGACTTTAATTGACTGAGTCTCAAATGCAGAAAACTCAAATTTGCATAAATCTGACATTATATTTAATTCCTAAATTCTCAAGGTTTATTAGCTAAAAATCCATATGATTAATTAATTTAATTCTAAAGTCCTAAGTGCTTTTAATTAAATTAATTCCACCCCCTTTAGCTAATATACATCAAAAGGAATTGAATAGTTATTTAATTGATTATATGAATTATCCTCAAAAAGAAATTCCATAATTCCATGTGAAAGGTCACTCATGTGGCAATAGTCCATCCTTTTAATTAAATAATTCATCCTTTTTTGTCTCAATCTCAATCTCTAAAAATGAAGAGGCAACCGTTTCTTTTAAAGAAACTCTTCACCCTCTTTCCATGGCTTTTCTATATAGTGGACCTCATTTTCTTCATTTGGGAGGATGATTTTGGAGAGCATCAAACTTATAGTGAAATTTACATTGATTATTACATGGTTTTGAGCTTAAATTGCATAATTAGATTAATTTCAATTTGGATTAGTAATGATATGTTGATTTTATTGCAATTCATTTACATATCTAACATCTCAATTTCATCTTTCAAGTTTTCTAGTTTAAATGCAATTTCATTTCTAGATTAAGAGCATTTGATTTCATTGATTAATTATAATTCATTTCATAGATTAATTGCAATTCATTTCATAGAGTAGTTGCAATTCATTTCATTGAGTAGTTGCAATTCATTCATACTAATGGAAATTTCATCTTCTCTCATGCTTTAGAAATCCTCCATGTTAGTAATGGTTCTGTTGTTGGCTCTCGTTCTGAGAGTAAATTTGACATCCCCAACTGATTAGGAGGTAGCAAGTCTCTTCAATCAAATTTGCAGGATGAAAAATTCATGTTTATCTTTGTGAATTGAATGATTGAGTAAGGACTATGCTGATTTTGTGCTTGATTTAGAGACCACATTCAAGCACACACATTTTCGCGCCCACCGTGGGGTAAAAATAATAATTTCTGGCCTCATTTTTGAACTTTTTGACAGTGATTTTGGAACTCTATCGTACGTCCATACAACATTGGTACGGAGTCTCACGTGATGTTTTAGGTCAAACCACGTGAATTTTTTCTCTTTGTAGCATTCTCTTTCACAATGAAACAAAAATCTCACATGCCTCGAAGTACTTTCTCACGCGCAGCGAAGTACTTTCTCGCGTGAAATTTAGTAGACAGACATTTAATTTCTAGAATTTGTAATTTGCTAATTTTCTTTTCTGACATCTTCTCTTTGCTGTGATTTTTTTATTTTTTATTTCTGCTGCAGCATAACAGTGGTTTGTAGGTTTTCTTTTCAAAGATCAAAAAACTTTCTAATAGTTTTCTTGCAGGATGATTGTCAAAGGCATATTCAAAAAAAAAATGTCATGTTTGTTTACTGTTTTTCATTCACATAGTTTTAATAGGGCTTTGTTAAAATTTCATAAGGATTGGGATAGAAAAGTAGGGGAATAGGCTCTTCATTACATGGAAGTGATGCCCATGGATGAAACCAAGACCCAAATGTTGCTAGCATGATGGATACTTGGGGAAGCAACGCAAGATAGCGAATCTTTAGCACTTCTACTTGTTAGGGGATTATGCTCTTCTCTCTTTGAGAGAATTAGAAACCCAAAGGCTTGTGGATTTGGTGGAGTGAAACTATCTTGGTGATGAATATTCTTGATGTGTTTGGGGGAGGTGAAAAGGTAGAGAAGTATGCTCTTCTCTCTTTGAGAGAATCAGAAAATCAAACCCTTGAATCCGAACCAAGTTGTGTCACCTTTAGAGGGCCTGCCAAAAGTTGAACCTCTGGGAACGACCCAAGTGAGTACACACGTATCGCAGGTGATTCCACCTCACTCTAATAAATTCTTCTTTGTTTATTCCAAAGACTCCAAAGCCATGGTAAATTCTTTCTCATGATTTCTACTATCATTGTGAGAAATCCTTGTTTGTCATACTGAGCGGCGCCACTCCCAGCCTTGCTTGCAAGGGTGTATGACTTACAAGTATTGGTGTGGCTGTGAGGCCCCAACTCTATATCAGAGGCACCAAATGTTATTGTGCATGGAAGCCTACTTAACACTCTCTTAGTTAGATTCCTACCCGGTTCACCTTCAAAAGGAGACATAATCTGTGCGTAGGGAGAGGGAGGAATCTCTCCCCTAGATTCTCAACATAGGTACGCACATATATTCTTTAAGTAGTATATGATGTTGGCCCCTACTTTAAGGGTAACCTTCAAACATATATACTTACTCCTTGGAAACACCAAAAACACGGGTGCTCTTTCGAGAGTCACACTGCTGTGTGAGGTGCACGCATACGCATAAGATAGCGGGGCACAGATTTTGTCTTCTCAACTAATTTTCTTTGTAGGGATAATTGAGTGTTTGTTTTTGAGTCTTAAACTATCCAAATCATCATCAAACAAAGACTCCCATGATTCTACCAAGTTTCTTTGTCTTTGGTAGAACTGTTTACGACTACTGTTTGTGTCACTACTGCTTGATTGAAACTTCGTGTTTGTAAATGAGTGCTTGTCACCTTGAAATAAAGATTGCTGATTTGTATCATCATAAAACTATCCTAAACCTGGAAATCTTGTTAGAGAATAGTTCTCACTGTGTCTTGAAATCTGGTTTTTATCTTGAAAAGTGAGTCCATTTATCTACCTGATCAGCCTTTTGTCTGGGGTCTGATTGCTTATTTCCTCATTGTCTGTAGTCTGAAACTTGTTGTTTTGAGTTGCGAACTGACTAATTCTTACTCAAAATTGTCTTTTCTCTTTGTCTCCATCCTATCTTTTTGTGTTTTTTGTACCTTGCAACATGATATTCATATCTCAGCTATTCTAGCCATACTTCCGACAATTCATGCCAAGTGCATCTCACACCTTGGCTGTTCTAGCCTATTACCTCTTTTTTTTTTGATATCTCTAGAGATAGAGTTCTGAGTGAGATCCTTAGTTTCCCCTTGTTTTAGCTTTGTCTATGCCTATTATGACTAGGAGCAGCAATATTTTTCCCATACACGGTTCTGGAGTAGGAAGTGGTAAACCTCGCAATCAAGGAAAAGGTCATTTTGAATGTGTTATTCAAGTTGATAATCAAGAGGGATCCTCACGTTCCTCTTCCCTGTTTAGTATAGATCTGAGTCCTAATCAGAAACTAGTGTTGCAGGTGTGTTCTAATCCATTGTTTCAATATCAGCATAATCCATTTCTTTCAGATCAACTAGGCTTCAAAAAATCACCCATTTGGGTAGATCCTATTAACGATCCTTGCTGCCTTAGTGATCCTTTCCAACACTTCAATCCTTTTGATTCACCAAAGAGCACATTGGCTATGAGTCCTCAATGTGATACTCACACTCATACTGAAGGAGTACACATGGAACAATCTCATGTTAACAACATGACATCTCCTTTTGATTACATGCAAGGTCATGACCAATCCCAAAATGAACAAGGTTATCAAGAAGAAGAGCATCACCAAGGTCAAGATCAGACTTATATTATTTATGAAATCCTTGGTAATGATGATGAGCCAATAACTCAAAATGACATAGACATAGAAAATTATAATAAAGCTCTCATCAAAATGATGGAAATACTCCTTGCAGAAGACAAAGAAAAATACTTCCTTGATTTGGCAAAACAAGGGGTTAAGTTACCTGCAAACTTTCAAGTGGAAACACTTATCGCTAAGAAGAGGAAACTGAAACCTCCAAATTGCATAAAATAATTCAAGACATGCAAGGTAAAATCAGCCAACATATGAAGGATAAGGAAAAACCTACGCAACAATTCACAATGGAAAGCATATGTCCTTTTCCTTTTGATAGGAGTATTGTTATGCCACCTTTTCCCAAAGGTGTAGAGCTTCCTAAATACGACAAGTATCGGCGTACCACTGATCCTCAAGATCATTTAAGAGAATTTGGTGCCTTATCAATGGAGTTTATACATGATCAAAAATATGTGATGCCTCTTTTTCCACAAAGTTTGGGTGGACCTGCCATGGAATGGTTTTCGCGACTACCCACTGGCATCAAGACTTTTGAAGAGATTGCCAATCTCTTTATACAACATTATTCTCACAATATTCAACATCCTTTCAACATAAGGGACCTTTGCAACCTCAAGCAAAGGAAATGGGAACCATTCTTAACATTTATCCAAAGATGGAGACAACTTTGCACAAAATACCCTCACAAAATACCTGAATCTGAGAAACTCGATATCTTCTTGGATAATCTCACCCCTAATTTTGGGTATCAAGTCCAACTTCAAGGTCCCCTTAGTTTTGATAGTATGATAAAACAAGCTATGAGAATAGAAGCATTCATGGTTAAAAAAGGTGAATTGACCTTGTATAAAGATAACAAACAAAACCCCTCATCTTCCAACAAAGATAAAGGGAAATTTTCCAATAAAAATAGGGATGTTGTGAAAGATGGGGTGGTCAATAATGTGACTTCAGCTTCTTCAAAACCAATCTTCAATCTCACCTCGAGTATACAAGTGACCAAAGCTGTTAAAAAGGCTGCAACCAATACTCAACAACCTTCTAAATTTTCTAGCAACAAACCTTGGGCAGCGCGACCCAAGCATGAATTTACCTCTTTGGGAGAACCACTTGATGTGGTTTTCAAAAATTTGGTGCAAAATCAGATTCTTGCTCCTTTGGAGAAACGTCTATATGATCTACAACCATGACCTCATTGGTGGAATGGGAATTCTTACTATGACTACCACCAAAACAAAGGTCATAAGACTGCTACATGTCTCCAATTGCATCATAAAGTCCAAGATTTGATTGATAACTAGGTTATCATTGTGGAGAATCATAACAAGAATTTGGATCATTAGGTATTCAAAGATCACTTTCCTCATCATGAGAAAGGTGAATCTTCCAATGCTAAGAATAATAATGCCAAAGTTAACTACGCACATACCACTTATGATAATGCTATCAACATGATTGAACCAGTGGAAGTGGAATATTGCAATGTGTTTAATAGAAAGGGAAGTGGGAATGCTTCTAAACCCATAACCCCATTTGTCTTGAGAGGCCTTGGGTCTCGATTATCTGAATCTGAAACATCTCAAGATTTTGTGAATGTTGTGACTAGATCTAACACTGGAATCACCATTAAGGGTCCTAACCCTCCTGTTGCTACGTCCATGCCAAAAAAAACTATGGATAAGACTGTTGTTGGCTCTACCAACAAGACCATAAAGGTGGTCCCTACACCTCCTACTATTGGTTATAGCATTCTTGACCAGCTTCAAAGGACCAATGCTCAGATAACTATTTTTGAGCTATTGAAGATCTTGCCTGCTCATAGGCAGATTTTGGACAAAGCTCTCATAGAAGCTAATGTCCCCAAAGATATCAATCTAGATCAGTTTCAATCCATGGCGGGTCACTTGACTTCACCGCATTATTTATCCTTCTCTAAATAAGATGATCACTCAATTAGTCACCCGCACAATGCTCCCTTGTATATAGAAGTCATGATCGGCAAATAGTTAGTCCGATGCATCCTCATTGATAACGGTGTTGTTCTTAATATTTGCTCTGCCCACTTTCTTTCTCAGCTAGGTTATGGAAAAGATTGCATAGATTCTCGCAAAAGAATTACCATAAAAGCCTATGATGAAGAAGAGAGAAAATCTAAAGGTCTAGTTGTGCTCCCCATTTGGGTCAGACCAGTTGAAAGAGACGTCATATGTCAGGTGCTAGACCTTCCTCTTGCGTATAATATCTTTCTAGGAAGACCATGGATCCATGAGATGCAAGCAGTTTCTTCTACATATGATCAGTGTATCAAGTTTTCTTTTCAAGGCACATAGGTGACAGTTCCTGCTAGTATGGGCTCTTCTTGTAATGCTCTCACTCGATTAGCTGACAGTCTTGTTCCAAATAATAGAGAATACACAGAACTCTGTGATGCCAAGCTCAAAGACATGGAACCGACACTAAAAATCACAAACATAGGCATGGGGGGATATCAAATAGAACTCATGCTATCATTAGTAGCTCTACCTCCATCTCCTCATTCTTATGGGAGACCTTCGGATAACAACAAATCTTTCGCTGCTCCTGAGGTAGTTTATGATGGTGCCTTTGTACGGGCTTCTACACCATTGGAAGATGAAGATGAGGAAAGATCTATCAAGTCTTAGCTTTGTAAAGTAAAGAACATAGCTGAACAGATTACCTCAGCTCATGAATTAAATCCCAACAATGAAGGTCTTAAGATTATGAAATGGTTTGGGTACAAAGGAAGTGGCCCAATAGGGGTGAACGATAATGGGTTAGTTGAACCCATTAAAGCTACGGGTCAAAGAGAAAAGGCACCACTGGTTTAGGTTTCAAAAAGATCCCATTCCATCTAGGGATCAATAAATTTGTGCCAAAATTAGAGCCTTCACCAGAACCTGAAGGCACAGATGCATTCGACAATATAAAAGATAGCTTAGATGAGGATTGCTTTCCTTATCCCATCCCTCTAGACCTGGAAGCATTCTTTGCTAAGCTAGATAAGTTTGTACCATGTGCTAGTACAGTTGAAATTGACAGTGATACTGCTAAAACCACTCCATTTGATGCACTAACCTTTGAGCAATGGAAAGTGTTACAAGATCCTAACTTCTAAGGTGAACGATACGTCCCACCAAAATTCCAAGAATAGTTGGCACAAGAAAAGGCTAGTATTTTAGGAACTCAAAAACCTTCATGGTGCAAGCACCCAAGTCAGAGTTCAGATATAGACTCTCATGAGTATGATTTTGATAGTTTGTCAGAAGGATCTTATGAAAGACTTCTCAATGTAAGTGAGGGGTCTAGTGAAAGGTCTAATGAGTTCGATTCTATAAACATTAACATGTCTTCTACTTCAGTCATTAGGGATCAAAAGGATTCAAACACACCTTTGGATGAGATTGGTTTAGCTCTCAACTTGCTAGTTAATGCTTTCGATGACTATAATATGAACGCACTTGAACCTGTCACATCCCTTTCACTCCAACATCCTGAATTAATAGATTGGAATTCCCCTTCTTCATCTAGTGAAGTCCTTACATTCCAGAATGATTACACTCTAGCCTGCTACCTTCACACTATGGAACCCATGAAGTCCTCCACTAGTGAAGAAAGTGTCAATTTGACCGAGGCTGACATCAAGTATCTTAGTGAGAAAATTAAAAGAAGAAAAAATAGGCACTCTGATGGTGAAAACGACATTGTGGCCTAGTATCAAAGCGAAAAAAAGTAAAAAGAAAAGATGTATCTGAAGGTGAAAACCTCTTTGAGGTGCCTGAGGATGAGATACTTAATGCACTTTTGAGTCACTTCTAGGAATGCTCATCAGTGTTAATTGAACCAACTCAGTCGGTAAATTTGGGAATAGAAGAACATCCACACATCATTCATGTGGCCAAGTCATTATCTACAGAAGAACTTAATGAATTTACAGAATTCTTCCAGGAGAAAAGGATAAATTTTGCATGGACATATTTAGACATGCCAGGTGTGGATCCTAATCTCATTATGCATCACTTATCAATAGCTCTAGATGTGAAACCAGTCAAACAAAAACTTAGGAAGATGCATCCGCATGTGTCTTTACTGATCAAGGCAGAATTGGAAAAACTTCTAAAAGCAGGGTTCATTCAAGCAATTGATTATGTAGAGTAGATCTCTGTGAGGTCCTGCCCTGGCCTATCTTAGTTTGACTCTTATTTTGACACTTGACTCATCAGGATGATATTTGAGTATTACCATTATGGTTTATGCATGTCGTCTTTTGGATCCTATGAGTAGTTTTTATAGTTTTGTTGATGGTACAGTACCATACTCCTTTTATCTATATACATGCTTATTTTGACACCTTGATTTTCAGGATATAGGTAGCTAGCTTGTTCTGTTATCTTGATATTATATTCATTAATGAAATCATGGTTCGAGATTTGATGCTTACACTTGTTTCTACAAATATTTAATGTTATATGATGTAAACGTATGCACATGTATATTGATGCTATCATTTTATGATTGAAATGTTTATTAATATTAATGTTTTTTATAATGTACTGACATCGAGTTTGAGCATGCAGGGATATGGCCATGGTTTAATTCGGGGAAACAAGATAGGACCAAGTGCAATCCGTAAAGCCAAGGTCGACTCTAGCAAGAGAGTGCGACCTCATTGTATTGTATTTTCTTTGTAATGTGACGATTGATTATGTATGTGTGTTAATGGTTTAAATTGTATTTTTTAAGTGACTTTTATTTTTGTGTAAATGTTTAGTGTTTTACACATAAGCATGCCACATAGGTTGTGATGTGTCTTTTGTTGGTGATGTGTCTTTTGACACTTTTGTTGTAGTGGCATGTGATGTGGACTTTGGTCCCCACCTCCTTCTTGGTAGTCTGGTACATTTCCCTAAACTTATAGGTGTCATATGAGACCAAGGAAACCTTGATTAACAAACCCCATTTTCGGATGCATTAATTTTTGGTCATTTTAAGGAGCTTTGGGAAGTCCTAGAATATAGTTTGTTGCAAAATTGAGTACCCCAAGGTTAGGACTTTGGTTGGGGGGCTCAATTTCTGCATTTTCACCTTCCTAGGCCACCTTTTAATTTCCCCATTTATGTCATTTTTCTGATGCACGAAAATGGGAGATCTTTCCTTAGCTATCCTCAAATTTAATTATATTGTAATTGTTTTCCTTAACATGTGGAAGGGCAGGTGTCATCTTGGGATAACCTAGAAACCTAACCAAATTGGGAGATGGTTTTTTTTTAAGTAGGTAGAAATCTAGTTTTAGAGTTTGCTAAGTAAGGAAGAAAAAAATTTCAGAATAGAGGGAGAAGGACCTGGTCTTAGGATTATCAACCAGCAAGCTTTGGGGAGAACAAATTTAGCTTCAACATCAATTTAGTCACCTGTTTGGGAAGGAGGTTGGTGGTGTCAAACTTGCTCATTTTATGTTGCTCACTGTTTGAGTATGATGTTATGTTTTGTGTGTATATAATGCTGTTTTCTGTTGAGCTTAATGTGAAATGTAAAGAAATGTTTTGTTCTTATGCCATAGATGAAGTTTGAAATTAGTTATTTCAACTGTTTTAAAATCTAAGTTTTGAGCTTAATGTCTCTTTTGTTGTTGTTGCAATGTTTGTTTAAGGGTGTGCAAGTTCAGTCCTCATCCTTGGGAGGAAAGTAGGAGAACTTGGGGTGAAGGGCATAAAGTTGGGATTTCTTTTTGTAGAGTGCATGGCTGTATGGGCAGCCATGATAACCAGCTTATGTTGGGGGTCATAAGGTGAAAATTTGGGGGCCATAAGGAGTGATGTTTTTGGCTCTTGTATTGAGCTGTGTATTTGGGGTTGGAAAGGATATTGTGAAAAAAAAACTGCTTACTTGTTGTTATTTTGTTTTACATAAGCCTGGTGACTCCAAGATTTAATTCCACCTTCACCCATTTGTTGAATTCTATAAAGAATTCTGTGTGTAAGCCTGGGAAGGGAGTAATGTGATTGATGTGTTTTAAAATCTGCTTTATGTTTGTTATGCCTGTGTGTTACCCTGTCCTATTCTTGTTTCCCCTAGCTCGGGGGTGGCCATGTAATGGCCTAGGCTGGGAGGAGAGCTCCATGGCCATGTAAAGAAAATTTCATGTGTGCAGGTCTAGAGTTTTGTTTTAAATGGAGCAGTCCAGAATGGGAGATTGAGGAATTTTTCTGAATATATGCTCAGGTTGTTTATTTATTGGATTAGCAATAAATTCCTACATTTGATACTCATAGTTAAGTCTGATTTGTATAATGTTAAACAGATTTACAATTAGAAGATGCTCTCTAAATTCTGGAACATTAATGTTGCATGAGCAAGTAATAAAATGCTTTCAGACTCTATGTTGTTAGTTCTAAAGTAACTATAAATCTGAAATGTAATTTCTTATTAAAACAAGTTCCACCCTACTTTCTGAGCTAGGAATCTTCTCTGATTTCAAGTTACAGGATTTGTATTTATGTTTGAGTTTCAAACATTGCTAAAAAGTACTCTTATTTTCTCCCATGTAATCTGTTTAGCAAACTGTGGTGTATTACCATATTCCTTAAATGAAAAGAACAGAAATTAGAGTTAGATTTTCCCATACATTGAGAAATGAGAATAGTTATAAACATAACTGTATTACATTGCTTCTTTTCTCAAATAAAACAGGTTTAGGATTAAATTTCATTCATTGAACAGGGGAAATATATTTACACACAACTGCAGCATTGTTCTAATTCACAAATGAATGTATAGATTTAAAATAAGTTTCTCATTTCATGTAGCTGTAAGCAAAATTATTCATTTTCTTATATCAGTTCCTGTAAGAACTAAATATCAGTAACATACTTGATGCATTTCAAACTTGGATTTGAGGTAATAATCAGTTCATGAAAGTAATCCATACAAGAGATTTGCAATTACAATAATCAATCCGTACTAAAATAAAATATAGCCCTTTCTCCTCAAAAGAAACCTGCATATGACAGAAACAATATCAGAACTGTACATTTTAGCAGTATGAACCCTAGCATTAAAGACATAATATAAAATGTTTCATTCTAAAGCTAATACTTTTGACATTTCATGATTGTTAAATTTCCAATGATGTGACTTTATATGTAGATATTATATATATATTCCTTTTATAATGTAGTTACTAATATAAAGGTAACATAATATTCTTAAATTATTACTGTATAATAGAACTGCACCATTAATATCCGGCATCTTATATATAATACAACATTTATTATAGTTTTAATCTAAAAAGAAAAAAAATGTGTATATATATATAGCATGGTTTATAAAAATAATATATTATATTATATAATATACCTCCGAAATAGGAATAAGAATATAATATGTTATTTTTATAAACGTAATACCATAATAAAACTTTTCATCCCTTAAAATTTGAATCGAAATGACATAAAGATACTACATAATATAATATATTAAATGCTATCCATCTAAAAGAGGGAAAGTATATAATATATTATACTACCAATTAAATTTATTCATTGTATACCTATAATATAACATATTATATAATATACATCTGAAGATATATATTATATAATATACTATATTATATTATTGTTATATTTCTATTGTAATAACATGCGATAATATTTTCAAATCGTGAATCTAAATCTTATGTTTGCCATATTATACATTATATTAAATATATTATATTATATACTATACATTTCAAAGAATGTATAGTACATAATATACTATACTATATTGCAAATATAACCTGCTTTACATGCTGTTCTGTGTATGAGTGGCGCAGCATTTATAACGCCCACTCTATACAGACACAGCCATACATGGCTGCGTATTATCTGTGGCATTTAATATGCTAATTTCAAAGATTGACTCTATAAAAATAGAGGATACCGCTCGGTGTACGCACCAGTATATAATATAATATATTATATCTATTTGTTAGAATAGAATATAATATATTATATTACATATAAAAAAAAATATATACATTATAATCTGCCCACACTTTCTGGGCGCAGCTGTTATCGCTGCTTCATTACACATTACTTAAAAGCCGCTGTTTTTAATAACAAAACTTAAAAGCATTGTAATAACAAACATATGTTATAAAAACAAAACAAAAAAAAACTTATAATAAACAGTTCCCTTGCCGCGCACAGACCTCTGTGCAAAGGCTCACGCCCTTGCTTACTACGGCAGCCTCTCTCTTTCGCAACCACTCTACAGCGGTGCGAGTTAACTCGCTATTTCTTCGTTGCAATATATTTTAGTATAAACCATACATCTAGTGGAATAGTATAGAAAACTACAGAGGTTTCGTCTTGGACGACTTGCAGTTTGAAAATAAAAAGAAAAGTTAGAAAACATAGTATGAATCTTTTTCCTCCACAAATTTCTTTTAAACTTCTCTTCCTTCAAAATAGCTGCGATAAGTAAAGAAGTCCAAAACTGACATTTACAGCGATAAACTACTATGAATAACTGGTAATAAGGCAACCCAAGCTTTGATAATGAACACAAATAAATTCGGAATGCAGGCATCACCTGCAACTCTACAAAAAATATATATATTGTAATAATAGCATTGGGGTATGCTAAGCATAGCTGAAAGTATGACCCAGACTTGTTGAGCAAGTGGGTAAGCCTTTTGGGCGTGCCAGGAGAGGATCCCATCTAGTTCGAGACCTCTTGCTGGTTTATCCCTCTTAGGCATGGAAGCCTTTCCCTCTTCTGTAACTCCAGCCCCAGTGCTTGAAAATGAAATAAAAAAAATGATGGTTCTAGGGTTTGCAGTGGTTAATAAAGCCCTCAAACCCTAATTTCGAATTAGGGTTTGGGGTGGACTTTTTCTCTTTTCCTTTCATTATTTAATGTATAGGTGTTAGTCCAATAAGATATTGCTTTAATAAATTCTTTATTAGAAGTATTGTAATGGTCTATTAAATTAAACGTAAAGTTATTCATATTAATAAATTTATTATAACATAAAGAAATTATTTATATAGATATGCATTAAGGTCCTTTCCTTAAAAGATTATTTATATAGGAAACAATTAAGAGAGAGTGATAGTTTAAATGAATTATATTTTATTAATCGAGATTTTTGGATTCATAGCGATATGTATAATTAATGGTAAATATATATGATAAGTTTAATATTTTAGTTATAATGTGTAGAATAAAATTTGTTATATTTCTTTTATGATATGTTAAAATTTAATGGTTAGATTGATTTCGTTATGGTTTTAATTTAATCATCTCTTGGGTAAGATTCGTAAATATTGACTATGACCATAAATCTAATTAGTAACTCTTAGTATGATGAAAATAAAAAAAAAATTATTATAAAGATATAAATGAGCTCCTATATATTATGGTATGTTATTTATTGATTTAATTAGGATTTAAATTTCTTCGCAACCTTAATTCGCTTTTAAAAATAAGAGATTAAATTTTAAAGGTTGCCAAAGTAAGAATTATTGAGATTATAATATTGATGGTTGGGGTTTAGGTCATTATTGTACTAAATGAATTACATTTTAAATTTTACCCTAGCTTACCAATATTATTATTATTATAAAGTGACCACGCAACTGAAGTTAAGTTTATGTTTCGTAAGTGGATTTAGTTCTAATGTTTAAAAAAAAAAAAAAAAATTTAGTTGTGTTTTTGCCTAATTATTCTGGGCATTACAATCTCTAACATCATCCCAGTGACTAAACATGACAAATCTATCAGGGTCTACATAGACTTTAGAGATTTAAATTTGGCATGTCCCAAAGATGATTTTCCACTTCCTAACATTTACATGATCATGGATATGACAGCAGGATATGAGATGTATTTGCTAATGGATGGTTTCTTTGGCTATAATCAAATCAAAATTGTGCCAGAGGACCAAGAGAAAACTAATTTTACTTGTGCATGGGGTACATTTTGCTGGAATGTTATGCCCTTTGGTCTAAAAAATACTGGAGCTACTTATCAAAGAGTTGTTACTACCATATTTCGTGACATGATGCATAGAACAATGGAGGACTACATGGATGACACACTAGCTAAGAGTATGGATAGAAAGACACATCTCATTGATCTAGGTCCTATACTAGATCATATGGAGAAATTCAGGCTGCATCTAAACCCTTAGAAATGTGCATTTAAGGTTACTTTAGGAAAGTTACTTGGCTATATCATCTCTGTGAAAGGAATTGAGGTGGATCCGGCAAAGGTACAAGCTATAATGGAAATTCCTCCACCCTGTAATATCAGATAAATTAGAGGTCTTCAAGGTCAGCTCTAATCTATCCGTCATTTTATCTCATAGTTGGCTGACAAGTCACAACCATTCACCAAAACTCTACATAAAGGTGTGAATTATGACTAGAACAAAGAATGTGAACAAGGCTTTCAACAGATCAAACAATACCTAGAAAATCCACCTATATTGATGCCTCCTATTTAGGAGAAGCCTTGATCTTATATATCTCAGCAATGGAAACATCCTTGGGTGCACTATTGGCCCAAGAGGATCAAAATCATAAAGAAAGAGCCATTTACTACATTAGCAGAACATTGGTCTCTTACAAAATGAATTATTCTGTAATTGAGAAGGCTTGCTTAGCAGTGGTGTTTGCTTCCCAGAAGATACAACACTACATGTTGGCTCATACTACAAGGCTAATCGCAAAGATTGATCCATTAAAATACTTACTCAGTAAATCTACCCTCACAGGTAGACTAGATAAATGGGTCATGCTCCTTAGTGAATTTGATATTGCATATGTTGAGAGGAAAGCTATCAAAGGGAAAATGATTGCAGATCAGTTAGCTGAAGCACCTCTTATAGATCATCAACCATTAATGATGGAATTCCCAGATGAGTCCATCATGCTTCTCATGCATCAGACATGGGAAAGTTTCTTTGATGGTTCATTCACCCAACAGGGGTTAGGAGATGGAATTTTGTTTATTACACCTCAGCGATAGTCTTTACCAAAGGCATACAAAATGATGTTTCCTTGTACCAATAACACCACTGAATATGAAGCTTTGATCAATGGACTAAAGATCGCTATTGAATGGCAAGTTGATGAACTAAAATTCTTTGGAGACTCACAACTAGTTATCAATCAAGTGAACAACATCTATCAGACAAAGGATGAATAGTTGGTGCCCTATAAAAAGATGGTTGATGACCTTAAGAAATACTTTGCACATGTTACCTTTCAGTAAATTCTCAAGGTAGATAATAAGGTAGTTGATGCTATGACTACTCTGGCCTCTATGTTACAAATGCTGGAGAATGATTTTAGACACGAGTTCCTAGTGGAGACATTACGCTACCCTGCCTATAACTCCCCTGACTCCCAGATGATCTATTCAATCATTGGACATGATTCATCTCACTACCATCATATCTACTCTTATCTCTCTGACCAAATTATTCCTGACACTTATACTAGAAATGAAAAATGTCACCTAATCTGCAGTGCTTCACAGTATGAAATCGTAGCTAACAACTTGTATAGACTGGGTCTAGACGGTACCCTCCTAAGGTGTCTAGAAACTAATGAATCCAAATGCGTGTTAGAAGAGGTACATGAAGGCATTTGTGGTTCTCACTCAAATGGTCTGACACTAGCTTGTAAAATTATTAGAGCTGGTTATTATTGGCCCAATATGGAGAAGGAAGCTACAGAGTTTTCCAAGCCTTGCAAACAATGTCAACTCCATGGTAATTTGATTCATGCTCCAGCCAAGGAGCTTATTCCCTTCATCACTTTCTATCCCTTTCAACAATGGGCCTTTGACTTAGTGTGTTAGATATACCCATCTTCTTTGAGAGGAAATAAGTACATCATCATAGCTACAGATTATTTTACTAAATGGGTTGAGGTAGTACCTCTTAGTGTAGCTGATGGAAAATTTGTAGCTATGTTCATACTAAACTATATCATCTGTAGATATGGTGTACCCTCATCTATAATCACTGACAATGGGGGACAATTCAAGAACAAAGATCTAACAAATTTGTGCACTAAGTTCAATATTATTCAACATTGGTCTTCTATTTATCACCCCCAGGGTAGGACATGCTAAAGCTTCCAACAAGACAATTCTCAAGATCCTGCACCGTACGGTACACAAATCTGGAAGAGATTGGCATCTCCATATTAATCTGATTTTATGGGCCTATCACACCAGTATAAGAATGCCAACAAGGGCCATGCCCTTTTCTCTAGTCTATGGTGCAGATGTAATATTGCCTATTGTGGTTGAGATTCCTACCTTGCAAGTCTCTCTGAAGGGCCTCATTACAGATGACGATATTAGAATATCTCAGATTCAAGAGCTTGAATTACTAGATGAAATTTTAAAGATGGCATTCGATCATCTCAGAGCATATCAAAAGAGGATATCTAAGAGCTATAACAAGAAGGTTAGACCAAGAGACTTCCAAATGGGCGATCTCATCATGAGAGAGAACCCTAAGAATCAGCAATAGCGGACTCAGAAAGGGAAATTTGAGCTAAATTGGCTTGGTCCTTATGTTATTACTATAGTATTTGGGTTTGGTGCTTATTAGCTTTCTACTACAGAGGGTGAACAACTCAAAGAGCCCATCAACGCTCTTCACCTGAAGAAATTCTATAGTTGAGATATCTTTTTCATGCTCATGTACATATTTTATTATGAGAAAATCCTAGAAATTGTAAAATATCCTGAAAAATGATCATCTTAGTGAAAACCTGGCAAACAGGCGCTTTGATGTATCTATTATCCTAGTGAAAATCTGGTAAATAGGCACCTTGATAATACAAACAAATGAAAAAAATAAAAAAATACAAAAAAATCAAAAAAGAAAAATGTACAAAAAAATTGAAAAATTAAAATTAAAAAAAAAAAAAAGAAAAAGAGAAAAATGTGCCATTAATGAAAACCTGGTAAACAAGCATCATGGTAGCAAAAATAGAATTTCTGCCAAGATGGTGAAAACCTGGTAAATAGGCACCTCTTGTTTCACAATGCTTTATCTGTCACAGCATCTCTTGGCTTTCTTGCAGTTGTTTTCCTACTTCAGTTTGCTTTTCCTGCTTTAGTTTGCTTCCCTACTTTAGTATGCTCATGCTTTTTCTTTTAGTCATCTTTGAGATTTTTCTTGATCTCACATGGATTGAAACTGGTCACACTTGGGGGCATGTTCCTGGTCTAGGGGGCATTGTCTTATCTTTTGGAGTCTTTCTCCTCTTGCATCAGTCACCAGTGGATCTCACTGCGTTTGCCTACCGATGCCTCGTAGCACTTCGTCTCTTCTTGAAACTCTCATTGCATCAGTCACCATTGGTTCTCACTATGTCTTCCTGCTGATGCCTAGATATCATCATCAATATTTATGCTTGAGAATCTCTTGCGGCAGTCACCAATGGTTCTCACTGAGTCTACCTACTATCGCTATATTGCTAAGATTTCTCCCATCATTCCACTATCTATTTGTTTGGCTTCAATACGTTCATTACTTGGGGGCATGGCTCCCCATTTTGATTTCTCTTTGGTTTACACTTGAGTGATTAATCTTGTCAAAGGACAACTCTCCACTAGCATGAACTGGTGTTTCTCAACACCTTAATCAAATAATTTTTTTCAACACTCTTTGGACACATATATGTTTTTTAACACACATCGGATATCTCACGGTGTAAACATCTCTCAATAGCAATCAAACACCATGCACTCACAAGCATAATGGTGTTTTTCAACACCCTAAACATAGACACATTTGCAAACATTGAAACATGCTGAGATATGACTAACTCTTTCTTTGTATGTTGTCTATTCTCATTGATTTCATTGATATTTTGTTTTGTCCACTGCTTGTTGGTGTGGTTTCAATGATCCGACAACGTCAAATAAACAGGGTGTATGTGATAAGAGCTTCTGCATTAAGGTGAAAAAGCCTCACATCCCTCGATCTTGTTTATTTGTACGCCAAGGGGAGGTTGGAACTATCTCCTTGACTGTTATTGCTTTGTATGTTTACTTGCAAATTCTTACTATATCAAGATGGAAACAATGTTCAGGTCACCTTGGCTTTTGTGCCTTGGTGCTTATGTTCGTTTCCTACATTGTATCTGATGAAAGTCATATTCATATTCTTATGGTTGCAGTGACACCAATAAGGATTTTATTGACTCTGATGATCCAAAAGCACTTGATGATGATACAAATGATGAGTCCAACAACCAAGTCCTAGGATTGCATTTAGCTTAGGCTTGCATTTGCATTGTATGCTTGCATTCACATTTTAGGCTTGCATTGTGGTAATTTTTGTGCTCTCTTCATTGTCTTCTCATTCTTCAAAGGTCCTCATCTTTCATCATGGTTTCTTCTCGATTGCACGAGTGTCCGATCCTCACTCTTGATCTTCGTTCACGTTCTTTTGGTTAGTACCTATTGTATATTGCAATATCCTGCATGAGATGATTAGTACCATTTCATTCATTGCATTATATTCATTTCTAAAAAGTGCATTTCCATAAGTTCATTTGCATTTATATATCCATAAACATGTACATCCATTATAAGCATAAATCAAATCATACATAGCATTTATCCATATAACATCTATCATAGCATTTTCATACATCAATAGAACATGTGCATAAACATTTGCATATCCATCCATGGCATACATTTCTAATCCATACATCTAATCATATAGGAAATCATCTCATAAAACATACACATCTAAAGCAATATATAAACATGTACAATGATGCCAAAAATTTAGCTCATATATATATCGATCGGTCAAATGTACAAGGGTGCTACTCGAGCACAATATGTCAAAATGGTAGTACAATGAATAACAAGATCTAACCACCCGGTGGAGGTGGAGGGGGTGGTATTTCCTACTACTGAGGAGGAGGACCCGATGGAGGAGGTCCTGGTGGAATGGCCTGTGCACTAGCATACTCTGCAAAAGGCTGAATCTGATCTGCTGCCTCAGGAACTGCAATAGTGTATGTAGCATAGTAATAAGAAGCCTAAGAAACCTCATATCTAGTCTCTAACTGTGATCTAGCCAGTGATTCTCGCAACTCTTGAATCTTCTGGTCTCTCTCAGCTACCCGAGTCTCCTGAATAATCACCTATGTGTGGAAGTCGTCACGCTCCCTTTGAGACTATCAGGCTCTCTCTCTGACTCTCCAGAGAGCCTCCTACAATTGTGCTACCTGTCTGCCTACTGGTGGATTATTCGGAGCAACATCAACCATGATATTATCATCTACCTACTTAGTGGCTCTATCCTGACTACCATTGGGCCCAACACCTACATCTGACCCCATTGGTCTAACAGGAATATCAGTCTACGCTGTGCTCGATCATACAACTCTCTCCTACTGCTATAAAGGTGGCTATTGTACCTATGGCTACTGTACCAGAGGGGGAACCTGCTATGCCTACTGCTATGGAGGTGGTCATACCACCTGCTATATATGGGGGATCAGCATAATAGGAGCTGTATATCTAGGGAATGGATGCGCTAACATGTGATCTCTATATGTAGTTTTCATACCTACATTCATCACTGTGGCCATATAATCCCACCTGGCTAGTGGTACTTGGGCATCTATCATACTGTGGCCCCTGTCAAGCTGTTGCTGCCAACCCTTCTTTGTCTCATCGATGAATTAGGCATATGTATAGTACTCTAGAGACACATCCTGTGGCCTCTCAAACTGGAACAATACACGTGTGAGCAAGAAGTGCTCAATGATGCTAATAGTACGCCAAATAAAAGGATGTGAACAAAACATATATGATAGCTCATGATGAGCATCATCCCATACCTTAGTGGCTATCCAAGGCCACCATATGATTGTAGCCATGTCATCTATTTGCGATCTCCACTACTCTATCTTACCCAGCACAGGCTGGGTCATTGGTCCTATGTACCTGTATATGTACGGCTCTAAAGGCTTCCATGTATTATGGAATATCAGCCTGCATACAAGAAGGTGCTCCCTGGCCCAGATCTATAGAATGATGACTCATGTCACCATGGTACGTGCACCTCGATACACGATCTCATGCATATCATGGTACATCTGAGAAAGCATGCACTCACCCCATTCGAAGGTAACTACCATTGTGGCTAGCATCCTCTATAGCATAACCCCCTAGCCGCACTCTAATCCGTGCTAACCACAATCAAGAACTAAATGAAAACTCAAGAACTGTGCTAGTCGACTACCAGTGGGTGATCTCTGTCGTAGCTATGTATCAACTCCTCCCATGAGATGGCCCGGCCCATCACCAGATCCTCCTGAAAAACTTCTCTCAAAGCTAGTGTACCTGCTCTGGGCTGTGTATCATACTCCACGCGAGCTCTGTGGAAACGCACCCTCAGGATCCTATATATGTCCTCAGGAGTGACCATCATCTCCCCTTGTGGAAAGTGAAAAGTGTTCATCTTCGAATGGAAATGCTCAACCAAGGCACCCAGTAATCCATGATTTACCCAAATATCGGGTGCGTTATGAAGGTAAGTCAAACCTAGCCTGTCAATGTGGGCACCATCAGCATTTGATAATCTCTAAAGCAACTCACCCATGATAGGATGATGTGATCAAAAAATAATATCAGGGAAGTTGACCTGCAAAGAAAGTGATGAAATTAGACCAGTACCTCAATAATGATGATTTTTCAAAGCAAAAGACAACAAATATAGCTATGGACCTATCCTACACACAGTTTTGAGATATTACAACTGGCTGACTCTACGATGTAAGAAAATGATAGCTTTTGAATTTTGGCCAGTTTTCCATGCGAGAAAACTCTTTTCCCACATGAGGAAACTCTTTTCCCACATGATCTTTCTGACTCACGCGAGATGGGATGTTTTCTCGTATGAGATTTCTAAAATCTCGTGTGGTGCAAGTGCACTTTTCACGTGAGCACAGGGGAGGGGCCCGTGTGAGGAACCCCTGACCCGTGCGAGGAATCAGATTCCTCAGACGAAAGGAGACTAAGGCCGGTGCGAGGAAAATGTTTCCTCACGCGATATTAGATGTGACAACATTTAAAAAGGCCTAAAACATGCTAAAATACTATCAATTGATAATTTTTTTTCTGAAATACAGGATCAAGTTGTGATTACTTACAGGTGCATCATACTCCGGTGGCTGGTTGTGTCATCAGGAGCACTCAAATCGGTGTAAATGCATGGGAATGCTCTCAATATCAGCTGGAGCCCTCACCATCACTAAAGTCAGAAGGTGAATAATGATTTGAAAATGACCCCTCCGGGCCTTATATAGTCTTTGACCTAATTTTTCAAAGTGCTTCATTTTCTGTGAAAATTTCACCCTTGGCTAAATGGACCATTATGAATCCATTTTCGTGATCGAAATAGAAACCTAACACTCCTAAGTAGCTCAAAATTTCATTTTAAAATTTTGGGACCGACATGATCATATGCTTATGCAGTTAATTTTCTGACATTGCTTGCTTGTCATGATTATCTCTTGTTATCATTTTCTCAGTTTCTACAATCCTTTCATCAAAGTCAACTCTAGTCAATTCTAGTCAACTATGGTCAAACCTAATCAACAAGACCTCTTAGTCATTCTAAATCGATTCTGCCTTCTCTTGATCTATCTTTGATATCTTTGGACCTTCGATCTTATTTTTCTGTGATTTCTCACTCTCATCATTGTGATGTGTCTTCTTTCGATTTTGCTCCTAAGAGGGCAATATGATTGCATCATTGAATATTTTTACATTATTCTCAAATCAGTCTGATCTAAATCAAAAACCCCCATCACTAGGGGCATCTCATCACTTGAGGCATATTCAATTTTTCATACCTTATGGTCAAAATTGGATATTCCATGATCTTCAATCTCTAGGGGCATCTTGATGTCTCGCATATTGTCATCTATCTTTCTAGGTATCTGAGCAACCTAAATCAGATCCTCAAGGATCAAGCTTCATTTTGGAGAAGATTCTTAAAATCTCATTAGGTATTGGGGCAATCTAACCCTAATTCCTGAAAGTTACGCTTCATTCTAAAGATGGCTCTCAAAAGTTCTTTAGATGGGTATCTAGGCAATCTAACATAGATCTCAGAGGGATAACCTTTGTATTGGGGCAATCTAACCCTGATTCTGGAGATAGTCCTAGATCTTCATCAGCTATCAGTGGACATTGGGGCAATCTAACCCCAACTTTGATTTTCTCTTAGATGATTCTACTTCTTAATCTGATCGATGTCTTGGTGACCTAACCTAGACTTCCAAAATCTTCATATTCACTTCAGACTATTCTTTGAATTAATGTGCTACTCGCACATCAATTCAAAGAGGGGCAAAATGTAACACCCCAAAATTGGCACCTTATAATCCAATCAATTTTGGTGCATTTTCTCATCATCGAAGTCCTATTATACTAGGAAAATTCTTCTCCTAATTGAATTTAATTAACTAATTCTCAAATTTAGAAAATCCAAATTTGCATAAATCTGACATTATATTTAATTCCTAAATTCTCAAGGTTTATTAGCTAAAAATCCCTGTGATTAATTAATTTGATTGTAAAGTCCTAAGTGCTTTCAATTAAATTAATTCCACACCCTTTAGCTAATATACATCAAAAGGAATTGAATAGTTATTTAATTTATTGGATGAATTAACCTAAAAAAGGAATTCCATAACTCCATGTGAAAGGTCACTCATGTGGCAATAATCCATCCTTTTAATTAAATAATTCATGCTTTTTTGTCTCAATCTCAATCTCTGAAAATGAAGAGGCAATCGTTTCTTTTCAAGAAACTCTTCACCCTCTTTCCATGGCTTTTCTATATATTGGACCTCACTTTCTTCATTTGGGAGGATGATTTTGGAGAGCATCAAACTTATAGTGAAATTTACATTGATTATCACATGCTTTTGAGCTTAAATTGCATAATTAGATTAATTTCAATTTGGATTAGTAATGATATGTTGATTTTATTGCAATTCATTTACATATCTACATCTCAATTTCATCTTTCAAGTTTTCTAGTTTAAATGCAATTTCATTTCTAGATTAAGAACATTTGATTTCATAGATTAATTGCAATTCATTTCATAGATTAATTGCAATTCATTTCATAGAGTAGTTGCAATTCATTCATAGTAATGGAAATTTTATCTTCTCTCATGCCTTAGAATTCCTCCATGTTAGCAATGGTCAGGTTGTTGGCTCTTGTTCAGAGAGTAAATTTGACATCCCCAACTGATTAGGAGGCAACAAGTCACTTCAATCGAATTTGTAGGATGAAAAATTCATGTTTATCTTTGTGAATTGAATGATTGAGTAAGGAATATGTTGAGTTTGTGCCTGATTTAGAGGCCACATTCAAGCACACACAATTCATAGTAAGGTGGGCATCTTACTAGGTGACGTAATCACTATCTCTTTTCTCTCTTTCGCTTTCATGCTAGTAGGATTATATCATGAAGCTATGTTATCTATAGTGTTGCTCTTGTCTTTCTTATGTAATCATGTACGTTTCTTTGATTTATTGCTCTTTATTTCCATATCTTTATTCATGTATTTTTAGTTAGAATCCTTCGTCTAGGGGCTCATGTCCTTGTCTTAGTGATGTTCTACCTCATTATGATCCACCAGATTCTTTCTTCTAACTTTACCACAAGCATATTTGATTTCCATACTTCCGCTAAAGTGGGGGCTTAATGTATCATCTTAAAATGGAAGCACTTCCATGATAAGAAATTTTATCTCTCCTTAGGGGATTTTTTTTACCACCATCATACTATACCCTCATTTCTGCACCATCCTCTACTTCTGTGCTTGTTTAGGACCCTGATTGGCCCTCTTCGGGCACCTTCTATCCCACCTGGCAATTTTTCTAGGGATTCTGACCCCCTGGGTCAATGTCAACCTTGACCTTGACCTAGGTCAGGTTTGACCTTGACCTCGACCTAGGTTAGGGTTGACATCAACCTTGACCTAGGTCCCCCTCTCAAATCTGGAAGCTTGTCGGCTTCCGGAGGTAATCAAAAATTTATTTTCCCACTTTCGGGTCGTCTGTTTTGGGTTCTGAAGTGGTAAATCCTAAATTGTATTTAATATAGGTCCTCTTCTAGGGGCATGGGTCTAATTGTAATTTTATTCTCCTATGTAGGCCTCTCTAGAAGATTATTCCCTAGCTTCATATAAAAGGAAGCCTTTCTCTCTCATTTTCTGTAAGTCTTTTAACTGCAAAAAGCTCTGACCAAAATCTTGTCAAGGAGCAAAAGGTTCCAGAATCCATTGTTCTACATGTTTCCAAGCTTTCAAGGTGTTGAATTCTTCCTCTCAAGCATTCAAGTTCTCAATTGAAGATCAAGGAGTCAAGCTTTCAAGCCTTTGAAGGGATTAGGTTCAAACATTTAAGACTCATGTTTCAAACCCTAGATCTAGCCATCATGGTGGTGTGATCTTCTTTCAAGATCCTTTGTGCATCCTCAAGATTCATTTATTCTCTTCCAGGTGGATTCCAAGCATATAATCATGGAGGTTTATGGTTTCTATTTAGTCCAAGCTTTCATATTCACATACTTTCTTACATTTGAATTACATTGGCATATCTATTCAATATCATAGCTTCATTCTTAGATTCAATTCTACTACTTGCTAGCGTTCTATACTTTATTGATTTCAACGTTAATTCCTAAATTGGGGTTTGACTAAGGCAAACCCCTTCCCCCAATAAACAAACCTCTTTTTCTTGTAGATACATGTTTGGGACTGGGGATTTGAACCCAAATTTGGATACCCTTTTTGGCCAACTTTTAGGATCTGTGAACAGATATTTTGTCAGACCTGTGTAGGTCAAGGTCAAGATTATTGGGTCAAGGGTGAGATTAGTGGGTCAAGGTTGACATTTTTCATAAGATGATGTCAGATTGGAAAAGGATTTTTGGGTTTTGTTCGTCTCTGTATTTTGGTTCTAGATCATACTTCAGATTTTCCAGAAATAGAGCACAAACCCAGGAAAACAACATTCTTCAGATCTTGAATTCTTTAAGGTAGGTACATTCCTCCTATCCATCTCAATTCAAACACTTCATCATTATAAATCTATCACACATTTACATTCATTCATACACATTTTAAGAGGGAAACCTAGGATCTCCTTCTTTATTCTTATTTCCAATAGATTGATTCATTTATGCATTGATCCTTTTTGGGTTGATCAATTTGGATCCTTCCTTTGTGCATTTGAGAATAAATGGGAATGTGTTATTTATCCCCCCACTCTAAACATGAAATGTAAGGTGATAATTGATTTGAGTATCAAAACACTCCTATTATATTAACATCAATTTCTACCTTACACCCACCTAATATTTTGATGTCAAATGCTTCCATTCTAAATTTCACGAACATCAGAGCTCGTTTGAAATATTAATTTAAACTTTCAATTTTTCTTAATTAGAGGAAAAACTGCCTAATATTTTGATGTCAAATCCTTTTATTTTAAATTAGAAGCATCTGCCAACAAAATATTAACTTAAAGTTTCAAATATTAATTTAAAGTTTCATCTTTATAGAGTTAGAGGAAAACCCACCTAATATTGTAATGTCAAATGCTTCCATTTTAAATTTCACAAAGATCGGATCTCGTTTGAAATATTAATTTAAAGTTTCAATTTTGCTCTATCAGAGGAAAACCCACCTAATATTTTGATGTCAAATGCTTCTATTTTAAATTTCACGGAGATCCAAGCTGGTTTGAAATATTAATTTCAAGTTTATATTTTATACAATATGTGGAAAACCCACCTAGTATTTTGATGTCAAATGCTTTGAATTTAAATTTCGTGAAACTCGAAGCTTGTTTGAAATATTAATTTAAAGTTTCAATTTTTCTCAATTTGAGGAAAACCCACCTAATATTTTGATATCAAATGCTTCCATTTTAAATTTCACAAAGATCGAAGCTCGTTTGAAATATTAATTTAAACTTTCAATTTTGCTCTCGGACATAAAACGTGTCAAAAAAAAGTTTCAATTTCTCACAATCAGAGGTAAACCCACCTAATATTTTGATGTCAAATGCTTCCATTTTAAATTTCACAAACATCAGAGCTCGTTTGAAATATTAATTTAAACTTTCAATTTTGTTCAATTAGAGGAAAACCCACCTAATATTTTGATGTTAAATGCTTCTATTTTAAATTGGAAGCATTTGACATCAAAATATTAATTTAAAGTTTCAAATATTAATTTAAATTTTCCATTTTACACAATAAGAGGAAAACCCACCTAATATTTTAATGTCAAATGCTTCCATTTTAAATTTCACAAAGATCGGATCTCGTTTTAAATATTAATTTAAAGTTTCAATTTTACTAAATCAGAGGAAAACCCACCTAATATTTTGATGTAAAATGCTTCTATTTTAATTTCACAGAGATCCAAGCTTGTTTGAAATACTAATTTCAAGTTTCAATTTTACACAATCAGTGGAAAACTCACCTAATATTTTGATGTCAAATACTTCCAATTTAAATTTCACGAAGATCGGAGCTCGTTTGAAATATTAATTTTAAATTTCAATTTTTCTCAATAAGAGGAAAAGCCACCTAATATTTTGATGTCAAATGCTCCCATTTTAAATTTTACGAAGATATGATCCCATTTGAAATATTAATTTAAAATTTCAATTTTGTTCCCGGACATAAAACGTGTGACAAAAAAGTTTCAATTTTGCACAATCAGAGGTAAACCCACCTAATATTTTGATATCAAATGCTTCTATTTTAAATTGGAAGCATTTGAAATAAAAATATTAATTCAAAGTTTCAGTTTTACTCAACTAGAGGAAAACCTAGCTAATATTTTAATGTCAAATGCTTCCATTTTAAATTTCACAAAGATCCGATCTCATTTGAAATATTAATTTTAAGTTTCAATTTTCCTCAATCAAAGGAAAACCCACCTTATATTTTGATGTCAATTGCTTCTATTTTAAATTTTAGGGAGATCCAAGCTCGTTTGAAATATTAATTTCAAGTTTCAATTTTACACAATTAGTGGAAAACCCACCTAATATTTTGATGTCAAATGCTTCCAATATAAATTTCACAAAGATCATAGCTCATTTGAATTATTAATTTAAAGTTTCAATTTTGCTCAATTAGAGGAAAACTCCCCTAATATTTTGATGTCAAATGCTTCCATTTTTCAATTTTGCTCCTGGACGTAAAACGTGTCACAAAAAACTTTCAGTTTTTCACAATCAGAGGTAAACCGACCTAATATTTTGATGTAAAATGCTTCCATTATAAATTTCGTGAACATCGGAGCTCATTTGAAATAGAAATTTAAACTTTCAATTTTGCTCAATCAGAGGAAAACCCACCTAATATTTTGATGTCAAATGATTCTATTTTAAATTGGAAGCATTTGACATCAAAATATTAATTTAAAGTTTGAAATATTAATTTAAAGTTTGAGTTTTACACAATCAGAGGAAAACCCACCTAATATTTTAATGTCAAATGCTTCAATTTTAAATTTCATGAAGATATGATCTCATTTGAAATATTAATTTAAAGTTTCAATTTTGCTCAATCAGAGGAAAACCCACATAATATTTTGATGTCAAATGCTTCTATTTTAAATTTCACAGAGATTCAAGCTCATTTGAGATATTAATTTCAAGTTTCAATTTTACACCATCAGTGGAAAACACACCTAATATTTGGATGTCAAATGCTTCCAATTTAAATTTCACGAAGATAGGAGCTCGTTTGAAATATTAATTTAAAGTTTCAATTTTTCTCAACCAGAGGAAAACCCACCTAATATTTTGATGTCAAATGCTTCCATTTTAAATTTCACGAAGATCGGATCTCATTTGGAATATTAATTTAAAGTTTCAATTTTGCTCAATCAGAGGAAAACCCGCCTAATATTTTGATGTCAAATGGTTCTATTTTAAATTTCACAGAGATTCGAGCTTGTTTAAAATATTAATTTTAAGTTTAAATTTTACACAATCAGCGGAAAACCCACCTAATATTCTGATGTCAAATGCTTCCAATTTAAATTTCACGAAGATCAAAGCTCATTTAAAATATTAATTTAAAGTTTCAATTTTTCTCAATCAGAGTAAAATCCACCTAATATTTTGATGTCAAATGCTTCCATTTTAAATTTCATGAAGATCTGAGCTCATTTGAAATATTAATTTAAATTTTCAATTTTTCTCCCAGACGTAAAATGTGTCAGAAAATATTTTTGATTTTGCACAATCAGAGGTAAACCCACCTAATATTTTTATGTCAAATGCTTCCATTTTAAATTTCACGAACATTGGAGCTCATTTGAAATATTAATTTAAACTTTTAATTTTGCTCAATCAGAGGAAATCCCACCTAATATTTTGATGTCAAATGCTTCTATTTTAAATTGGAAGAATTTGACATCAAAATATTAATTTCAATTTTCAAATATTAATTTAAAGTCTTAGGTTTACATAGTCAGAGGAAAACCCACCTAATATTTTAATGTCAAATGCTTCCATTTTAAATTTCATGAAGATCGGATCTTGTTTGAAATATTAATTTAAAGTTTCAATTTTTCTCAATCAGAGGAAAAGCTACCTAATATCTTGATGTCAAATGCTTCTATTTTTAATTTCATGGAGATCCGAGCTCATTTGAAACATTAATTTCAAGTTTCAATTTTACACAATCAGTGGAAAACCCACTTAATATTTTGATGTCAAATGCTTCCATTTTAAATTTCACGAAGATTGGAGCGCGTTTGAAATATTAATTTAACGTTTCAATTTTGCTCAATCAGAGGAAAACCCACCTAATATTTTGATTTCAAATTCTTCCATTTTGAATTTGACAAGGATCTAAGCTCGTTTGAAATATTAATTTAAACTTTCAATTTTGCTCCCAAACGTAAAACGCGTCACAAAAAAGTTTCAATTTTGCACAATCAGAGGTAAACCCACTGTATCATCTTAAAATGGAATAAATTCCATGATAATAATGTTTATCCCTCCTTCGGGGATTTTTTTATATCACCATCATACTTTCCCCTAATTTCTGCTTCATCCTCTACTTCTGTGCCTGTTTAGGACCCTTATTGGGCCTCTCCGGGCACCTTCTATTCCACCAGGCACATTTTCTAGGGGTTCTGACCCCCTGGGTCAAGGTCAACCTCAACCTTGACCTAGGTTAGGGTCAACATTGACCTTGATCTAGGGAAGGGTCAACCTCAACCTTGAACTGGGTCCCTCTCTCAAATCTGGAAGCTTGTCAGCTTTTGGAGTTAATTAGAAAATCATTTTCCAACTTCTGGGTCGACTGTTTTGGGTTCCAAAGCCACAAATCCTAAATTGTATTTAATATAGGTCCTATTCTATGGGCATAGGTATAATTGGAATTTAATTATCCTATGATGGCCTTTATAGAAGATTATGCCCTAGTTTCATATAAAAGGAAGCCTTTCTCCCTCAAAGCTCTAACCAAGATTTTGTCAAGAAGAAAAAGGTTCAAGCATACATTGTTCTACATGTTTCCAAGCTTTCAAGGTATTAAGATATTCCTCTCAAGAATTTAAGTTCTCCATTGAAGATCAAGGATTCAATCTTTCAAGCCTTTGAAGGGATTAGGTTCAAACATTCAAGATTCATCATTCAAACCCTAGATCTAGCCATCATGGTGGTGTGATCTTCCTTCAAGATCCTTTGTGCATCCTCAAGACTCATTCATTCTCTTCAAGGTGGATTCCAAGCATAAAATCATGGAGTTTTATGGTTTCTATTGAGTCCAAGCTTTCATATTCACATACTTGCTTACATTTGAATTGCATTGCCATATCTATTCAATATCATAGCTTCATTCTTAGATTCAATTCTACTACTTGCTAGCGTTCTATACTTTATTGATTTCAAGGTTAATTACTAAATTGGGGTTTGAATAAGGAAAACCCCTTCCCCCAATAAACAAACCTCTTTTTCTTGCAGATACAGGTTTGGGACTGCAGATTTAAACCCAGATCTGGATACCATTTTTGGCCAACTTCCGGGATCCACGAACAAATTTTCTGTCGAACCTGCACAGGTCCAAGTTGAGATTATTGGGTCAAGAGTGAGATTAGTTGGTCAAGGTTGACCTTTTCCATAAGATGGTGTTAGAGAAAAAAAATATTTCTGGGTTTTGTTCGTCTCTGCGTTCCAGTTCTGGATCATACTTTAGATTTTCAAGAAAAAAAGTACAAACCCAGAAAACAACATTCTTTGGATCTGCAATTATTTAAGGTTGGTACATTCCTCCTATCCATTTCAATTCAAATCCTGAATCATTCTAAATCTATCACACATTTACATTCATTCACAGACATTTTAAGAGGGAAACCTAGGATCTCCTTTATTTTTATTTCCAATAGATTGATTCATTTATGCATTGATCCTTTTTGGGTTGATCAATTTGGATCCTTCCTTTGGGAATTTGAGAATAAAGGGGAGTGTCTTATTTATCCCTCCACTCTAAAATTTAAATGTGAGGTGATAAGTGATTTGAGTATCAAAACACTCTTATTCTATTAACATCATTTTCTACCTTACATTTTGGTGAACCCGCGATAGACAACTCTTTCTTTTTTGTGTTAGATTTGCATTTAATATTAGATCTTGCATGAATATAGAAGTGGGTTTTATTTTATTCTCTTTCATTTATATTTGAAAATTCATAAAAATCACAAAATTTCTTTAAAAATACAAAAACATTTACATTTTCAATGCTTGTAATATTACTTTGTGTCCAACATGTATGATTTTTGTTTTGAATACTTTGATGAGGCTTTTGTTGCTAAAGAGGATAGATCCCCTAACCAGGTACATGGAAGTGAGGATGAAATTTGTTCAAATAAGCTCTCCATTGATTTTATTCCTATTTTATCCTCCTCTACAATATCTTCAATTGACCTTTACCATAGAAATGGGTTAGGGATAGATGTTAATTCTTCTCCTAATATATGTCTTTTCTATGAACCTACTTTAGAATATAATTCTTTCCCCTATAGGGATCAAGCTTTAGGCACTCCTACAATGTTCTTTATTGATAGGGAGGATAATCCTCCTATTTGGGATGAACCTTTGGATTTGGATGTTGATTACTCTCTTCCTCATGAAGCCATTATGGATGATTCTACTTTTTGGGATGAACCCTTGGATAAAGACATTGATTTATCAACTTCTTGTGAAGATGATTTGATACAAGAGGGTGATTTATTAATGGATGACATATTCATACATGATGATGACTCTTTTTATAAAACACACTCCTCTTATGTGGACATTTTAGAGAAATAAGATAACATTATTAATATGATACCTCTAATTGGGATTCCTTCTAGTGATGAGGTATTAGAAAAAAATGATATGAATTCCCTTAATGCTCTTCCTATTAGTGATGATCCTACAGAGAATCAAGCTCCTACCCCATCTTCTCCTAGGATGTATTCCTTTATTTTTCCTTCTTGTGAATCTATCAAACATACTAATGATGACATAGTGACTACTGAAGTTCAATTGACTTGTTTTCATATAGCTTCTTCTTATGATCATGGTTATCATTTACTAGTTAAACAAGGATTCCATAATCAAGGATGTACTCAGCATAAACATGGAATTCAAATGCCCTTACAGAATGAGGGGCATGAGAATTCTTATGGATTGGAATTTAATCCTCAACAACATAGCAATGTTACCAACATTTCAAATAACATTTCAAAACATGATGACCCTATGAATGAATTTGACCAAGAGGTTGTTCTGCCTAAGCTCCTTTGCGTTAAGATGATTACTAGACCTAAACGCAAAAACAAGTGTAGTCTATACTTGAAGATTCTTCCTTTTTGTTTCTATCATAGATTTCATGATCACTCTAATTAATTTCAAGCTTTACATTATAAGATTAGGCAGCTCATTGATAGTAAATTTATTTATATATCATGTGGCAATGAGTTATATTTCAATCCTATTTTCTCTAAATAACATTTATATTCCTATTATGGAACCCCACATTATCTAGACAATGTTAGCCTAATCTCCTTCTCTTCTATCTTTCTAGGATCCCCTTTTCCTTGGTCAAGGAGTATCTATCTATTATGTGATATCCAATCATACATGAAAATTTTGGTTTGGATTAAGGATCTATGTCCTTGATTATAACCTATTTCATTGTTTGACATTGGGTTTCCATGGTTGATAAATCTCTCACCTTGGAAACTGAATAATGTGTTATCCCTCATAAGGGTTACTTTCTTACTTCTTGCATGATATCTTTTTTCTACAACAACATTTCTAGATATAATTTGATATATCCCTTGCTTTCACCCCTGGGGGGCAAGGTATTTTATTTCTTTCTCTATATAAGGATCTACTTTCCTTAGCTTAGTGGCATTTTTATATTATATAACATTATGTCTTCATAAATATGTATGTTTTTAACTATGGATACCCTCTTATATAAGAGGTGATTGTCTTAGGTCATCACCTCTTCTTTATTTTCTCTTGCCTTTTCTTTGGGTTAGAGTTTGACTCCTTCATTCGGAGATTCATATTCCTCTTCATTGCAAAGGGCTAGATGATTGAATCTTTGGTCCTTATTTCTTTTGAAGATGACATTTTATCCTAAGAACTCCTCTATGGTGAGGGTCTCAATGGTAAGATCTCTTCCCTTTTGAGGATTTTTTTTTTTTCCATAAGTGATATATCCATTTCACGATTATCTATGCTCTTGGATGTAAGGGTCAAGACTCTTCACTAAGAATATGGTGTACATTGTTGTTAAGCTGGATATTTCCTTACCTTGTGAAGTAGGTATCATCTTTCTCTTCTTTATCCTTCCTAGTAGGTAGTCATGATAAGGAGGGGGGCATATATAGGGTCTCCCTTGTACTATAGTTTACATTAATTTACATTTTACAGCAAGCTAAATCCTTGGAAGGTAACGCACATAAGTTGCTAAATACTGAAGGGACATGTATTTTTAATTTTATTTTTGCTAAATAATCGAAAGGTAACACACATAAATTGCTAAATCTTGAAGAGATACACACCCTTTTAAATTTTTGATATGCTAAATCCTTGGAAGATAATGCACATAAGTTGCTTAATCCTGAAAAGACATGCATTTTATATTCATAGTGATACAAGAATGTGGATCTATGGATATTTTCAAAAGCTGTCAGAAGACACATTACAATTACAAAACACAGTTTATGGGTGAACCTGTTGCACTCTCCCTCCTTGGTGATTCATAGTAAGGTGGGCATCTTACTAGGTGAGGTAATCACTATCTCTTTCCTCTCTTTTGCTTTCATGCTAGTAGGATTAGATCATGAAGCTATGTTATCTATAGTGTTGCTCTTGTCTTCCTCATGTAATCATGTATGTTTCTATGATTAATTTCTCTTTATTGCCATATCTTTATGCACGTATGTTGAGTTAGAATCCTTGGTTTAGGGGCTCATGTCCTTGACTTAGTGATGTTCTACCTCGTTGTGATCCACCAGAGTCTTTCTTCTAACTTTACCATAAGCATGTTTGATTTCCATACTTCTGCTAAAGTGGGGGCTTATTGTATCATCTTAAAATGGAAGCACTTCCATGATAATAATGTTTAGCCCTCCTTAGGGGAATTTTTTGACCACCAACATACTATCCCCTCATTTCTAGATCATCCTCTGCTTTTGTGCCTATTTAGGACCCTGATTGGGCCTCTCCAGGCACCTTCTATCCCACCTAGCACATTTTCTAGGGGTTTTGACCCCCTAGGTCAAGGTCAACCTTGACCTAGGTCAGGGTTGACCTTGACCTTGACCCGGATCCCCCTCTCAAATTTTGAAGCTTGTCAGCTTCTGGAGGTAATCAGAAATTTATTTTCCCACTTCTGGGTCGGCTGTTTAAGGTTTCGAAGTGGAAAATCATAAATTATATTTAATATAGGTCCTCTTCAAGGGACATGGGTCTAATTGTAATTTAATTCTCCTATGTTAGCCTCTCTAGAAGATTATGCCCTAGTTTCATATAAAAGGAAGCCTTTCTCTCTCATTTTCTCTAAGTCTTCTAAGTGCAAAAAGTTTTGACCAAGATTTTGTCAAGAAGCAAAAGGTTCAAGCATCCATTGTTCTACATGTTTCCAAGCTTTCAAGGTGTTCAATTATTCCTCTCAAAAATTAAAGTTATCCATTGAAGATCAAGGATTCAAGCTTTCAAGCATTTGAAGGGATTACGTTCAAACCTTCAAGATTCATAACTCAAACCCTAGATCTAGCCATCATGGTGGTGTGATCTTCTTTCAAGATCCTTTGTGCTTCCTCAAGATTCATTCATTCTCTTCAAGGTGGATTCAAAGCATACAATCATGGAGGTTTATGGTTTCTATTGAGTCCAAGCTTTCATATTTACATACTTGCTTACATTTTAATTACATTGGCATATCTATTCAATATCATAGATTCATTCTTAGATTCAATTGTACTACTTGCTAGCATTCTATACTTTATTTATTTCAAGGTTAATTCCTATATTAGGGTTTGACTAAGGAAAACCACTCCCCCCAAAAAAACAAACCTCCTTTTCTTGTAGATACAGGTTTGGGACTGCGGATTTGAACCCAGATATAGATACCATTTTTGACCAACTTTCAGGATCCACGAATAAATTTTCTGTCAGACCTGTGCAGGTACAGGTTGAGATTATTGGGTCAAGAGTGAGATTAGTTGGTCAAGGTTGACCTTTTTCAAGGTTGACCTAATATTTTTAATGTCAAATGCTTCTATTTTAAATTTCACAGAGATCCAAGCTCGTTTGAATTATTAATTTCAAGTTTTAATTTTACACAATCAAGGGAAAGCCCACCTAATATTTTTATGTCAAATACTTCCAATTTAAATTTCATGAAGATCGGAGCTCATTTGATATTTAATTTAAAGTTTTTATTTTGCTCAATCAGAGGAAAACCTACCTATTATTTTGATGCCAAATGCTTCCATTTTAAATTTCAAGAAGATCGGAGCTTGTTTGAAATATTAATTTAAAATTTCAATTTTTCTCCCAGACGTAAAACATGTCACAAAAAAGTTTCAATTTTGCACAATCAGAAGTAAACCCACCTAGTATTTTGAGGACAAATGCTTCCAATTTAAATTTCACGAAGATTGGAGCTTGTTTGAAATATTAATTTAAAGTTTCAATTTTCTCAATCAGAGGAGAACCCACCTAATATTTTTATGTCAAATGCTTCCATTTTAAATTTCACAAAGATCAGAGCTCATTTGAAATATTAATTTAAACATTCAATTTTTCTCCCACATGTAAAACATGTCACAAAAAAGTTTCAATTTTGCACAATCAGAGGTAAATCCACCTAATATTTTGATGCTAAATGCTTCCATTTTAAATTTCATGAACATCGGAGCTCGTTTGAAATATTAATTTAAACTTTCAATTTTGCTCAATAAGAGGAAAATACACCTAAGATTTTGATGTCAAATGCTTCTATTTTAAACTTCATGGAGATTCGAGCTCGTTTGAAATATTAATTTCAAGTTTCAATTTTACACAATGAGTGGAAAACCCACCTAATATTTTGATATCAAATGCTTCCATTTTAAATTTCACGAAGATCGGAGCTCATTTGAAATATTAATTTAAACATTCAATTTTGCTCCCAGACGTAAAACGTGTCTCAAAAAATTTTCAATTTTGCACAATCAAAGGTAAACCCACCTAATATTTTGATGTCAAATGCTTCCATTTTAAGTTTCACGAACATCGGAGCTCGTTTGAAATATTAATTTAAACTTTCAATTTTGCTTAATCAGAGGAAAACCCACCTAATATTTTGATGTCAAATAATTCTATTTTAAATTGGAAGGATCTGACATCAAAATATTATTTTAAAGTTTCAAATTTATACAATTAGAGGAAAACCCACCTAATATTTTAATGTCAAATGCTTCCATTTTAAATTTCATGAAGATCGGATCTCGTTTGAAATATTAATTTAAAGTTTCAATTTTACTCAATCAGAGGAAAACCCACCTAATATTTTGATGTCAAATGCTTCTATTTTAAATTTCATGGAGATCCCAGCTCATTTGAAATATTAATTTGGAGTTTCAATTTTACACAATCAGTGGAAAACCCACCTAATATTTTGATGTCAAATGCTTCCAATTTAAATTTCACAAAGATCGGAGCTCATTTGAAATATTAATTTAAAGTTTCAATTTTCTCAATCA
>MU222169.1:416299-447473 GCA_018584345.1 Thuja plicata | reverse complement strand
TTTAAACTTTCAATTTTGCTCAATCAGAGGAAAACCCACCTAATATTATGATGTCAAATGCTTCTATTTTAAATTGGAAGCATTTGACATCAAAATATTAATTTAGAGTTTCAAATATTAATTTAAATTTTCAGTTTTACACAATCTGAGGAAAACCCACCTAATATTTTAATGTCAAATGCTTCCATTCTAAATTTTACGAAGATCGAATCTCGTTTGAAATATAAATTTAAAGTTTCAATTTTTCTCCATCAGAGGAAAATCCACCTAATATTTTGATGTCAAATGCTTCTATTCTAAAATTCAAGGAGATCTGAGCTCATTTGATATCTTAATTTCAAGTTTCAATTTTACACAATCAGTGGAAAACCCACCTAATATTTTGATGTCAATTCTTTAAATTTAAATTTCACAAAGATCGGAGCTCCTTTGAAATATTAATTTAAAGTTTCAATTTTCTCAATCAGAGGAGAACCCACCTAATATTTTGATGTCAAATGCTTTCATTTTAAATTTCACGAAGATCAGAGCTCATTAGAAATATGAATTTAAACATTCAATTTTGCTCCCGGATGTAAAACGTGTCACAAAAAAGTTTCAATTTTGCACAATCAGAGGTAAACCCACCTAATATTTTGATGTCAAATGCTTCCATTTTAAATTTCAAGAGCATCAGAGCTCATTTTAAATATTAATTTAAACTTTCAATTTTTCTCAATCAGAGGAAAACCCACCTAATATTTTAATGTCAAATGCTTCTATTTTAAATTAGAAGCATTTGACATCAAAATATTAACTGAAAGTTTCAAATATTAATTTAAGGTTTCAATTTTATATAGTCAGAGGAAAACCCACCTAATATTTTAATGTCAAATGCTTCCATTTTAAATTTCACAAAGATCGGATATCATTTGAAATATTAATTTAAAGTTTCAATTTTGGTGAATCAGAAGAAAACCCACCTAACATTTTGATGTCAAATGCTTCTATTTTAAATTTCATGGAGATCTAAGCTCGTTCAAAATATTAATTTCAAGTTTCAATTTTACACAATCAGTGGAAAACCCACCTAATATTTTGATGTCAAATGCTTCCAATTTAAATTTCATGAAGATCAGAGCTTGTTTAAAATATTAATTTAATGTTTCAATTTTCTCAATCAGAGAAGAACCCACCTAATATTTTGATGTCAAATGCTTCCATTTTAAATTTTATGAAGATCCGAGCTCATTTGAAATATTAATTTAAACATTCAATTTTTCTCCCGGACGTAAAATGTGTCTCAAAAAACTTTCAATTTTGCATAATCAGAGGTAAACCCACCTAATATTTTGATTTTAAGTGCTTCCATTTTAAGTTTCGTGAACATCGGAGCTCGTTTGAAATATTGATTTAAACTTTAAATTTTGCTCAATCAGAGGAAAACTCACCTAATATTTTGATGTCAAATGCTTCTATTTTAAATTGGAAGGATCTGACATCAAAATATTAATTTAAAGTTTCAAATATTAATTTAAAGTTTCAATTTTACACAATCAAAGGAAAACCCACCTAATATTTTAATGTCAAATGCTTCCATTTTAAATTTCATGAAGATCGGATCTCATTTGAAATATTAATTTAAAGTTTCAATTTTGCTCAATCAGAGGAAAACCCACCTAATATTTTGATGTCAAATTCTTCTATTTTAAATTTCACAGAGATCCGAGCTCATTTGAAATATTAATTTGGAGTTTCAATTTTACACAATAAGTGGAAAACCCACCTAACATTTTGATGTCAAATGCTTCCAATTTAAATTTCACAAAGATCGGAGCTCGTTTGAAATATTAATTTAAAGTTTTAATTTTCTCAATGATGTAGCAACTTCCAGAGGTCATAACTTTTGACTTGGATGTGCATTTTGGCTAAAATTTTACAGGCAGATTTGTGAGCTAGATTTAATGGTAGTTCCAACCAACCTAGCTCTATTGGTGGTCGATTAGATATCTTTTTGGGAGTATGAAGTTTGATCTTGACCTTCAAAATTAGCTTTTTTCTTTTCTTTTCAGCTTTTTGAGTTTTGTTTTTTGCAATAAATCCAAAATCGTGTTTCTGATTTCATGGATTAGTTGGCAATTCATCTTGCCTTAGTTGATAGATTTTCAATGGAAAAATTGGGATTCTTAGGATTTTTTTAAAAGTTACCAAAAATGGAAAAAATCTATTTTTCACGAAGATCTCCCAAATATGGAAATTTTTGAAATTGTAATAAGTAGGAGTTTTGATGTCAAATGCTTCTATTTTAAATTTCACAAACATCAGAGCTCATTTGAAATATTAATTTAAACTTTCAATTTTTCTCAATCAGAGGAAAACCCACCTAATATTATGATGTCAAATGCTTCTTATTTAAATTGGAAGAATTTGACATCAAAATATGAATTTAAAGCTTCAGTTTTACACAATTAGAGGAAAACCCACCTAATATTTCAATGTCAAATGCTTCCATTTTAAATTTGGTAAAGATTGAATCTCATTTGAAATATTAATTTAAAGTTTCAATTTTTCTCAATCAGAGCAAAACCCACCTAATATATTGATGTCAAATGCTTCTATTTTAAATTTCACGGAGATCTGAGCTCATTTGAAATATTAATTCCAAGTTTCAATTTTACACAATCAGTGGAAAACCCACCTAATATTTTGATGTCAAATGTACCCATTTTAAATTTCATGAAGATCGGAGCTCGTTTGAAATATTAATTTAAAGTTTCAATTTTCTCAATCAGAGGAGAACCCACGTAATATTTTGATGTCAAATGTTTCCATTTTAAATTTCACAAAGATCGGAGCTCATTTGAAATATTAATTTGAAATTTTAGTTTTTCTCAATCAGAGGAAAACCAACCTAATATTATGATGTCAAATTCTTATATTTTTAATTGGAAGCATTTGACATCAAAATATTTATTTAAAGTTTCAAATATTAATTTAAAGTTTCAGTTTTACACAATCAGAGGAAAACCCACCCAATATTTTAATGTCAAATGCTTCCATTTTAAATTTCACGAAGATTGGATCTCGTTTGAAATATTATTTTAAAGTTTCAATTTTGCTCAATCAGAGGAAAACCCACCTAATATTTTGATGTCAAATGCCTCAATTTTAAATTGGATTGATATCTGAGCTCATTTGAAATATTAATTTCAACTTTCAATTTTGCTTAATCAGAGGAAAACCCACCTAATATTATGATGTCAAATGCTTCTATTTAATATTGGAAGCATTTGACATCAAAATATTAATTTAAAGTTTCAAATATTAATTTAAAGTTTCAATTTTACACAATTAGAGGAAAACCCACCTAATATTTTGATGTCAAATGCTTCCAATTTAAATTTCATAAAGATCGGAGCTCGTTTGAAATATTAATTTAAAGTTTCAATTTTCTCAATCAGAGGAGAACCCACTTAATATTTTTATATCAAATGCTTCCATTTTAAATTTCATGAAGATCAGAACTCATTTGAAATATTAATTTAAACATTCAATTTTGCTCCCGGACGTAAAACGCGTGACAAAAAAGTTTCAACTTTGCACAATGAGAGGTAAACCCACCTAATATTTTGATGTCAAATGCTTCCATTTTAAATTTCATGAATATCGGAGCTTGTTTGAAATATTAATTTAAACTTTCAATTTTTCTCAATCAGAGGAAAACCCATCTAATATTATGATGTCAAATTCTTATATTTTAAATTGGAAGCATTTGACATCAAAATATTAATTTAAAGTTTCAGTTTTACACAATCAGAGGAAAACCCACGTAATATTTTAATGTCGAATGCTTCCATTTTAAATTTCACGAAGTTTGGATCTCGTTTGAAATATTATTTTAAAGTTTCAATTTTTCTCAATCAGAGGAAAACCCACCTAATATTTTGATGTCAAATGCCTCAATTTTAAATTTCATGGATAGCTGAGCTCATTTGAAATATTAATTTCAAGTTTCAATTTTATACAATCAGTGGAAAACCCACCTAATATTTTGATGTCAAAAGCTTCCAATTTAAATTTCATAAAGATCGGAGCTTGTTTGAAATATTAATTTAAAGTTTCAATTTTCTCAATCAGAGGAGAACCCACCTAATATTTTGATGTGAAATGCTCCCATTTTAAATTTCAAGAAGATTGGAGCTCATTTGAAATATTAATTTAAACATTCAATTTTGCTCCCGGATGTAAAACGTGTTACAAAAAAGTTTCAATTTTGCACAATCAAAGGTACACTCACCTAATATTTTGATGTCAAATGCTTCCATTTTAAATTTCACAAACATCGGAGCTCATTTGAAATATTAATTTAAACTTTTAATTTTGCTCAATCAGAGGAAAACCCACCTAATATTTTGATATCAAATGCTTCTATTTTAAATTGGAAGGATCTGACATCAAAATATTAATTTAAAGTCTCAAATATAAATTTAAAGTTTCAATTTTACACAATCAGAGGAAAACCCACCTAATATCTTAATGTCAAATGCTTCTATTTTAAATTTCACAAAGATCGGATGTCGTTTGAGATATTAATTGAAAGTTTCAATTTTGCTCAATCAGAGGAAAACCCACCTAATATTTTGATGTTAAATGATTCTATTTTGAATTTCATAGAGATCCAAGCTCATTTGAAATATTAATTTAAACATTCAGTTTTTCTCACAGACGTAAAACGTGTGACAAAAAAGTTTCAATTTTGCACAATTAGAGGTAAACCCAAATATTTTGATGTCAAATGCTTCTATTTTAAATTGGAATGATCTGACATCAAAATATTAATTTAAAGTTTCAAATATTAATTTAAAATTTCAGTTTTACACAATCAGAGGAAAACCCGCCTAATATTTTAATGTCAAATGCTTCATTTTAAATTTCATGAAGATCGGAGCTCATTTGAAATGTTAATTTAAAGTTTCAATTTTGCTCAATCAGAGGAAAACCCACCTAATGTTTTGATGTCAAATGCTTCTATTTTAAATTTCATGGAGATCCGAGCTCGTTTGAAATATTAATTTCACGTTTCAGTTTTACACAATCAATAGAATACCCACCTAAAATTTTGATGTCAAATGCTTCCAATTTGAATTTCACAAAGATCAGAGCTCGTTTGAAATATTAATTTAAAGTTTCAATTCTCTCAATGATGCAACAACTTCCGGAGGTCATAACTTTTGACTCAGATGTGGGTTTTGGGTGAAATTTTACAAGCAGATTCGTGAGCTAGATTTAATGGCAATTCCAATTAAGCTATCTCTATTAGTGGTCATTTAGACATCTTTTCGGGGGCCTAAAGTTTCATCTTGACCTTCAAAATTAGCTTTTTTCTTCTTTTTTTCAAGTTTTTTGAGTTTTGTTTTTTGTAATAAATCTGAAATCATGTTTCTAATTTCGTGGATTAGTTGGCGATTCATCTTGCCTTAGTTGATAGGTTTTCTACGGAAAAATCAAGATTCTTAGGATGATTTTTAAAATTTACTAAAAATGGAAAAAAAAAAAATTTCATAAAAATTTGCCAAATATGGTAATTTTCAAAATTGTAATAAGTAGGAGTTTTCTTTCATTGTAGAGGAGAGTAGTTGGACGCAATTAATGAGAATTTGGAATTCTATGATTCTTTCATTGTGTTGTCTTTTTTTGTGAATTTTTTTTCTGAAGGTTGTGGTCTACATCACTCAATCAGAGGAGAAGCCACCTAATATTTTGATGTCAAATGCTTCCATTTTAAATTTTACAAAGATCAGAGCTCATTTGAAATATTAATTTAAACATTCAATTTTTCTCCCGGACGTAAAACCTGTCACAAAAAGTTTCTATTTTGCACCATCAGAGGTAAACGCACCTAACATTTTGATGTCAAATGCTTCGATTTTAAATTTCATGAACATCAGAGCTCGTTTGAAATATTAATTTAAACTTTCAATTTTGCTCAATCAGAGGAAAACCCACCTAATATTATGATGTCAAATGCTTCTATTTTAAATTGGAAGCATTTGACATCAAAATATTAATTTAAAGTTTCAAATATTAATTTAAAGTTTCAATTTTACACAATCAGAGGAAAACCCACATAATATTTTAATGTCAAATGCTTCCATTTTAAATTTCACGAAGATCAGATCTCATTTGAAATATTAATTTAAAGTTTCAATTTTTCTCAATTAGAGAAAAACCCACCTAATATTTTGATGTCAAATGCTTCTATTTTAAATTTCATGGAGATTCGAGCTCGTTTCAAATACTAATTTCAAGTTTCAATTTTACACAATCAGTGGAAAACCCACCTAATATTTTGATGTCAAATGCTTCCAATTTAAATTTCACGAAGATCGGAGCTCGTTTGAAATATTAATTTAAAGTATCAATTTTCTCAATCAGAGGAGAACCCACCTAATATTTTTATGTCAAATGCTTCCATTTTAAATTTCATGAAGATCGGAGCTCATTTGAAATATTAATTTAAACATTAAATTTTTCTCCCAGAGGTAAAATGTGTGACAAAAAAGTTTCAATTTTTCACAATCAGAGGTAAACCCACCTAATATTTTGATGTGAAATGCTTCCATTTTAAATTTCACGAACACTAGAGCTTGTTTCAAATATTAATTTAAAATTTCAATTGTTGCTCAATCAGAGGAAAACCCACCTAATATTATGATGTCAAATGCTTCTATTTTAAATTGGAAACATTTGACATCAAAATATTATTTTAAAGTTTCAAATATTAATTTAAAGTTTCAGTTTTACACAATCAGAGTAAAACCCACCTAATACTTTAATGTCAAATGCTTCCATTTTAAATTTCACGAAGATTGGATCTCGTTTGAAGTATTAATTTTAAGTTTCAATTTTGCTCAATGAGAGGAAAACCCACCTAATATTTTGATGTCAAATGCTTCTATTTTAAATTTCACGGAGATCCGATCTCGTTCAAAATATTAATTTCATGTTTCAATTTTACACAATCAGTAGAAAACCCACCTAATATTTTGATGTCAAATGCTTCCAATTTAAATTTCATGAAGATCGGAGCTCGTTTTAAATATTAATTTAAACATTCAATTTTTCTCCCGGACGTAAAACGTGACACAAAAAAGTTTCATTTTTTTACAATCGGAGGTAAACCCACCTAATATTTTGATGTCAAATGCTTCCATTTTAAATTTCAAGAGCATCAAAGATCGTTTTAAATATTAATTTAGACTTTCATTTTTTCTCAATAAGAGGAAAACCCACATGATATTTTGATGTCAAATGCTTTTATTTTAAATTAGAAGCATCTGACATCAAAATATTAACTTAAAATTTTAAATATTAATTTAAAGTTTCAGTTTTATAGAGTCGGAGGAAAACCCACGTAATATTTTGATGTCAAATGCTTCGATTTTAAATTTCATGGAATTCGTGCTCGTTTGAAATATTAATTTCAAGTTTCAATTTTACACAATCAGTGGAAAACCCACCTAATATTTTGATGTCAAATGCTTCCAATTTAAATTTCACGAAGATCGGAGCTTGTTTGAAATATTAATTTAAAGTTTCAATTTTCTCAATCACAGGAGAACCCACCTAATATTTTGATGTCAAATGCTTCCATTATCAATTTCACAAAGATCAGAGGTCATTTGAAATATTAATTTAAACATACAATTTTGCTCCCGGACGTAAAACATGTCACAAAAAAGTTTCAATTTTGCACAATCGGAGGTAAACCCACCTAATATTTTGATGTCAAACGCTTCCATTTTAAATTTCAAGAGCATCAGAGCTCGTTTTAAATATTAATTTATACTTTCAATTTTGCTCAATCAGAGGAAAACCCACCTAATATTTTGATGTCAAATGCTTTTATTTTAAATTAGAAGCTTCTGACATCAAAATATTAAATTAAAGTTTAAAATATTAATTTAAAGTTTTAGTTTTATAGATTTAGAGGAAAACCGACCTAATATTTTAATGTCAAATGCTTCCATTTTAAATTTCATGAAGATCAGATCTCGTTTGAAATATTAAGTTAAAGTTTCAATTTTGGTCAATCAGAGGAAAACCCAGCCAATATTTTGATGTCAAATGCTTCTATTTTAAATTTTATGGAGATCTGAGCTCGTTTGAAATATTAATTTCAAGTTTCAATTTTACACAATCAGTGGAAAACCCACCTAATATTTTGATGTCAAATGCTTCCAATTTAAATTTCTTGAACATCGGAGCTCGTTTGATATATTAATTTAAAGTTTCAATTTTCTCAATCAGAGGAGAACACACCAAATATTTTGATGTGAAATGCTTCCATTTTAAATTTCAAGAAGATCAGAGCTCATTTGAAATATTAATTTAAACATTCAATTTTGCTCCCAGACGTAAAACCTGTCACAAAATTTTTTCAATTTTACACAATCAGAGGTAAACCCACCTAATATTTTGATGTCAAATGCTTCCATTTTAACTTTCATGAACATCGAAGCTTATTTGAAATATTAATTTAAACTTTCAATTTTGCTCAATCAGAGGAAAACCCACCTAATATTTTGATGTCAAATGCTTCTATTTTAATTTCGAAGGATCTGACATCAAAATATTAATTTTAAGCTTCAAATATTAATTTAAAGTTTCATTTTTACACAATTAGAGGAAAACCCACCTAATATTTTAATGTCAAATGCTTCCATTTTAAATTTCACGAAGATCGAATCTCGTTTGAAATATTAATTTAAAGTTTCAATTTTGCTCAATCAGAGGCAAACCCACCTAATATTTTGATGTCAAATGCTTCTATTTTAAATTTCACAGAGATCCAAGCTCATTTGAAATATTAATTTCAAGTTTCAATTTTACACATTCAGTGGAAAACCCACCTAATATTTTGATGTCAAATGCTTCCAATTTAAATTTCACAAAGATTGGAGCTCATTTGAAATATTAATTTAAAGTTTAAATTTTCTCAATCAGAGGAGAACCCACCTAATATTTTGATGTCAAATGCTTCCATTTTAAATTTCATGAAGATCGTAGGTCATTTGAAATATTTATTTAAATATTCAATTTTGTTCCCAGACGTAAAACATGTCACAAAAAAGTTTCAATTTTGCACAATCAAAGGTAAACCCACATAATATTTTGATGTCAAATGCTTCCATTTTAAATTTCATGAACATCAGAGCTCATTTGAAATATTAATTTAAACTTTCAATTTTTCTCAATCAGAGGAATACCCACCTAATATTATGATGTCAAATGCTTCTATTTTAAATTGGAAGCATTTGACATCAAAATATTAATTTAAAGTTTCAAATATTAATTTAAATTTGCAATTTGAGACAATCAAAGGAAAACCCACCTAATATTTTAATGTCAAATGCTTCTATTTTAAATTTCACGAAGATCGGATCTCGTTTGAAATATTAATTTAAAGTTTTAGTTTTGCTCAATTAGAGCAAAACCCACCTAATATTTTGATGACAAATGATTCTATTTTAAATTTCACAGAGATCCGAGCTCATTTGAAATATTAATTTAGAGTTTCAATTTTACACAATCAGAGGAAAACCCACCTAATATTTTGATGTCAAATGCTTCCAACTTAAATTTCAAGAAGATCAGAGATCATTTGAAATATTAATTTAAAGTTTCAGTTTTCTCAATCAGAGGAGAACTCACCTAATATTTTGATGTCAAATGCTTCCATTTTAAATTTCACAAAGATCGGAGCTCATTTGAAATATTAATTTAAACATTCAGTTTTGCTTCCAAACGTAAAACATGTCTCAAAAAAGTTTTAATTTTGCACAATCAGAGGTAAACCCACCTAATATTTTGATGTCAAATGCTTCCATTTTAAATTTAATGAACATCAAAGCTCGTTTGAAATATTAATTTAAACTTTTAATTTTTCTCAATCAGAGGAAAACCTGTTGGAATTATATTGAGATGATGTACTGAGAAGGGAGGGGTGAATCAGTACCTCTAAAACTTTTTTTGGTTAGCCCATTAACCCTTAGTTATCATTTTGTAATTTTAACTTATCTATCTATTCATCTTTCTTTATGCATATGAAATTGTATCATACATTCCTTTTATTATGTAACCATAATAGAAACATTCATGAAATTAGATAATACATGACACAAGATATGATATCGCAGAAAACTCCTGTTAGGAAGTAAAAAATGTGGTGGGGATTGTTACCCACAAAACTTCACTATCTACAGATAAGAAGGGGCCGATTAAGGCTTATAATTGGTCACTTCTGATGACCTACCCTTTTAGGAGTATTACAATGGAGACCTATTAAGATCTACTTCATTTGAAGCTTTAGCAACACTATTAAGTGTGCACTCTGTTAAGAGATTTACAAAGGATGGTTAAGTCCACCTCCTACAAAAGGATTTTAGATGTGATGCACTTGTTAGACTGCAACTACATAAGTCTTTGATCTAATGATATATGCAATCTCCAATTTGCTGATAACAGATGCTATAAAGCTTCATACATACTAGTAATCATCCTTCCATGATTGAATAATACCTTATCTACTCATCGGTAGCCTCTGTGTGTTCTTGATAACTGTTGTACTTTGTTTCTAATTTTTGTATGAATTCTACCTTCTTCTCCTTAGATGCTCTTCATGGCTATCAATAATAAAGAATTCATGTACTCATAATTGAGTTTGAGCATCTATTTATACTAGTTTAGGTTCAATTCTTGATTCATGCATCGCAAGTTTAACTCTAGATCTAAGGTATACAACTTGACCTTGATCTTTAGTTAGATATGCTTTAGATCCATTAGGATTCTTTAAAGAATTTACATAAAGCTTGCATGACCATTAAAAACAAATAAGAACTTTATAAATATAATTACTTTTCTTTATCCACCGTGTAAAAATCAGATCCACAATTTGCGGCTTTTCTGACTATCAGTTCTGACGGTCGGTTTTCTTGGTCGTCGGTGTTCCTTTCTTGAAGTTGTCATCGGGTATGCTTTTCTGTTCCTATCAGGTTAGTTCTAAAATCTATGTTTTCGGTGATTCTTTTGGTCACTGGTGATGCTTATCGATTCTGCACTTAGCTTTTCTCAAAATCTTTGTTCTGTCGGGTATGCCTGCATTTCACCAATGCTGCTTGTGGTTTGTCGGTAATGCTTGTTTTCTAACGGTAATGCTTTGTCAATGTTTTTCACTGAGTATACTAATGGAAAAATAATGTCATCAGTCTCCCCGTTTGACATTAGTATCAAAAACATGATATGTGCAACATACTGAGTGTATTAGTATGTACACCTGTGTATACTTCTTCCTTAGTCATTTGAATGACTCCCCCTATGTATATGCCAATAATTTTAAGTATATATACATATCCTTTATTTTTATTTTCCTCTTTTTCATATGATATATGTATTGTACATAACTATATACATTTCCTTTCCTCCTTTTTTGATTCTAAAGGCAAAGGTACTTACAACTTATCAAAAAGGTGGGAATGTGAGGACTTGACTTCCTCCATCATCTTTTCCCATTTCTCCTTCAACATTTCTAGAGCCATGTGCTCTAGTGAAATCCTTACATGGATATCATAGATGTTGTCTACTACAGACATCTCCAGGGTTGCTATCAGATTTATTGCTTCAGAAATATGTTGCTGCAGAATAGTAAGATTTGGTAGAATATGTGCTTGAAGTTCAGTGATCTCACCTCTGAATTGTGTTTTAGCATCCCATATTTCTTGCCTTAGCCTATTTTCCTCAATGACCATGTCATGATGTGCCTTTATGCTATCGCCATGAGAGGTTAGTCTTTGTGCACTCTTTGTGACATTTGAGTCAATTTTTGCAAGTTTGTCACTGTTCTCTTTTGCAAATTTCCCAAGTGTGCACATCTTTTGAACTAAGGTGATTGCTTCAGCAATCATTGGCTCTAATTCATCACTGAGTTCTGAGAGCTTGACCTTGTTCAATGCCACTTCTTGGCTGATTTTATCAATTAACTTGAATTGATATTTCTTTTTTTCTTGCTCTTCCATTGCTTGTTCGGCATCTATCCCTTGCTTTGTTATGGCATCGGTAAGAACAACAATTTTTTCCTTTACTGAAGTATTTTCTTCAAGTTTCACTTCAGGAACAAGTTGTTGGAGTATCTCTTTAGCCTTGTCAAGTGCCATGTTTTCTCTGTGTTGTTGTATCGTCTTCTTCTGTATGGCTTTTCTTTGACAGAGCACTCCAAACTCTTGAAGTTTGTCACTGTCCAAAGTGGTAATCTCCCAATTTGGAACATCAATGATTTCATCAAGTGTCACAGCCAATATATCCTTCTTTACTATTTTCTTCTTCTTCTTCTTCTTTGGCTGGGTGGCAGATTGATGTACCACCATTTGTAAGGCTTGTGACTGAGTTGATTTTTTCAGTGAGTGTAGAGAGGATGAGGCATCCTTTTGTATATGTTCTATATTTACCGGCAGGTTTGGTGAAGACGTCTCCTCACGTACCTTGGGTGCATCAACAAATGAATCTTCTTTTAGTTTTATTTCCTCATTTTTCTTAACTTCCTCACTCTTATCTTTCTCTTCAACCTTTTTTGATGTATCATCTATTGTTTTATCTACTTCTTGCTTTTGTTCTTTTGATACATCTTTCTGCTCATTGGTTGCATCCTTCATTTCAGTAGTGGTATCATTAGGAGTGTTGGATGCACCTTGCTTATCATCAGTACCCATATCCTTGGGTATATCATCATCTTTCTGAGATGATTTATCCTGACTTGACTATATATCAATAGCATCTATTAATATATTCATGTTTGTAGGCGTATTAACAGTTGCAGTGTCAATAGCTATGTCTTGTCCGTCAGTATTACCCTTTGTAGCAGTGATGTTTTCATCTTTTTGGATCTCTTCTGCAGGGTCTTTTCCTATAATGGTGTCGACAATGTTTTCTAACCATGAATCATCATTCATATCAACATCTAAGTTACCCTTTATTGATAGTTCTTATTTGGTAACTTCTTCATCCTCTAAGTTAATGTGGATGGGGCTTTCTGGTACTTGATCACTTTTACCATCTTTTGACCAAACTTCATCTATAACATCGGTTTGTTTTTGGCCTGTGATCTGTATCTCTTCACTTTCCAACTCAGCTGTTGAGTTACCTATTTTGTTGATAGGTTCCTTTTTAGGACTATTTTCTTTTTCATGATTTAGTAGCTTACTCCATATCTTATGAGTGTCTTCTTCCAACTCTATAAGTTTCTCTTGAAGAAATTTATAAGCTCTCAACTTGGGTGAGAAGCTTTTTGTATACTTGACCATAAATTCATTTATTTCTTCTTTTGTTGAATTAGGAGGTAAAAGAGTGACCAATACTCTTTCTCTTAGCTTTTTCTCCTCATGGAGTGCATAATTGAATCTAGAAGAAATTTTATCTAATAGTTCTTAGGGAACATCTCGTGTAGTGTATGGCATCAGAACATAATATTGTTTGCACAATTTTGCAATTAGTGCATCTTCTATCTTGTCCTATTCTACAGTGTCCCATCTTAACCATTTTCTAATTTTTGGATGACCAACAGATGCAGTTTCAGCAATATACTTACATATTTCATCAATGTCCTTAGTTGGTGATGTAACCTTTGCTAGTTTGACAGTGTCAGGTTCATCCATTGCTGAATCTTCTAAATCTTCATCAGTCTGAACATATTTTCTCCTTTTGGAAGGTTCCCTAGCTGGTTGTTTATCCTTTTGAGGTGCATCTTTCCTCTTGTACACCTTCCCTTTTACCATGGGTGAAGGAATAGTATCCTGTGCTGTTTGGCTTCTTGTTCTAGACTTTTTAGGTGGAGGTAGAGGTGGTGAATCAGACTTTTCTTCCTCTGATTCATTTGTCTCTACTGTATTATTGATGGGAATCTATTCCTTGGTGTCTTCCTCCTTATTTTTTTCTTCCTCCTTACCTTCTTCTTCATCTTCTCCATCAGAAAATATTTTCAAGTTCTTCTTTAGATTCTTTACCATTCTCTTAGACTGATTTACAACCTTCTTGACAACAAGAGTTGACTTAATCTTTTGTTTGGCTTCCTCATAGGTACCAAATCTCAGTTGTTTTTTGTCAATGGGTTCATTTAGCAATTCCTGAATGCATTCTATTGCTAATCCTATTTTAATTTCATAATCAAGCTTGGTAAGCCATGATTTCCTAGGAACTACAGCTAGAATGTAGGTGAAATCTGTATCCACCATGAAGCATATCTCATCTCGGTGTTCCTCTATCAGACTCTCCAGAATTTTGCTCCTATCTTGTAGCATTTCCTTAATTGTCTTAAAATACTCATGCATTACATTGTCAAAATCTGTACCAAGTGATTCAATGAATTCACTTATCTGCATGGTGATCGGTCTACTTGTGTCCCATGCTACTTTTCCTATGGAAGGAAAGTACTCTTTGAAGTAAAAGAATATACACATTATGAGGGAACCAAACGTACATGTGTTTGTCTGTGAAGACCTTATTGTGCACATGTTCTCCTCAAATTGATGTAATAGGATCTCTACCAGATCCATCTTCTTCCCATGTTTGATGATCTTATATGCTGTGCTCATGGCAGTGCTAGAAATGTTGTTCATTATGCTTGCTTGGAATATCTTGTATCCAACCACACATGCTCCAAACTTTAGCTCTGTGTCGGTAATGGTGTTTACTTTTAGTGCCCTCTTGTCTGATTTTGCACTGGTTAACCTTTCCACTTCTGCAAGAGATGGATGTTTGTGAGCCTGAGGTTTGTTGGTTGTTGGATAACCAGTTATGGCATGTATAACATCCTTTGTTATAGCCTTTGGTTTTTTCAGCCATAGAGTGTTATCATGGATTCTACTTAGAACAATTTTGATCCACTCTATTTTGAAAACCCTAGGAAAAATAAAGTGCATTTGTGAGTCATTTTACCTCTAAGTGTTTATGCTCTTCTTTGAGCATTCTAGAATCATCACAAAGTGGCCTATAGGCATTATCAAGGTCTAGATCTCCTATCTCTGAGATCTTGCAGTGTATGTAGGACCTTACATCTTCTACTAACAAAACCCTAGGTAGGATTTAGGAAAATGCTCTGAAATCATTGGGTTGGGAAGCTATTTTAGGGTGTAGTTTATACTTAGGTTTAGCACAAGCTCCTCTGTTGACAAGCATGAAAGGTTTCTTCTTATCAACCATGATTTTCTCTACCCTAGATGTTGATGCCATCATTTTTGAAATTTTAGGGCTTATTCGTATATCAAAATAGTGATATTGGTGAGTGGATTAACTTACTGAGTGTCTGTGATTGCCTTTGAATCTAAATTCTTAGTGATTAAATTCTACTGGGTCGCTTCTCAAACTGCTCTTAAATTGCTCTACTCTACTCAAAAATTGCGGGTGCAAAAATGAGCTTACCCATTGGGATTTTATACCTTTTTGTGCCCTAAGTTGTCATTAATGCTTACCAACTCATCGATTTATGAAGACTACTTTTGTCGGTAAAAACATTCACAACATCTCTGGTGTCTATGCAAAGCATTAGGGTAGCTAGTGGTGTTGGAGACTTCATCGATGATTATCGGTGAGGTTGTGATGTTAGATTTTGTTGATTCAATGTTCACTGATATCCTTCGGTTTACACTTAGCTTGTGTAATGACTGTTACATTCTGGTAAGTATTTCTTATTTTTTTGTGTGTGTTCACCGATGTAGATTGTGCCCAATAATCGATGGTTGCTTTTCAATAGATTAAAAAGTAACAATATATTTCATCTTTATTCATGCCTATATTATAATATGAACTATGTAAAATGGAACCGATGCATAGTAAGACTTGTTATTAATGCAGTTCCATACTTACTTGTGCAGTCTTGTTAGATGTAGTGATGTCACCAGATCTAGTGGATGGGGTGTCACCATTTGCATTGCTTGTACTAGCACCTTCAATATTTTTGGCTTTTACCCACATCTTGTTTCTCATTCTTTTGATGTCATCAATGGTATTTCCATTGGGATGTGTATTTGTGTCTATCAATCGATCTTTGCAATCTTTTATCACATGTCCAACCTTATGACAATGTAAACATGCCATACCTGGATTGGACCATCCTCTTGACCTTCTGGTCCATTTTCTCATATAGTTTGCAGCAATATGACCATACTTTCCACATGTTGTGCAATTTACTCATGTGTTATAGTCCCAAACATATGAGTTACCTTCTCTTGTTGGTTTGTAGCTTTTATTAGTTTCTTTTTGAGTCCATTCCTTGTTGTTCTTTTTCCAGCATTCCTTATGTGCATGCCCATTCATCTTGAATGTAGGACAATATTTTTCCATGTAGGTTTTTCTCTTTGGATTTATCACTTTGGATCTGCACTCATGTGCCTTGTGTCCTTTATTTTGACATTTATAACAATTACCAATAAAAGTAGATTGTGTTTGCATGACAACTTCTTGGATCTTGGTGTTGTGAAAGCATTCCTCTTATCAGGTTGATTAGAGGATTCTCCATTCTCATTGTACCCTAATTCTGTGTAGTTGTTGACTCTTCTTTGTCCATCAATAAAATCATCCATCCTTCTGCTACTATCCTCAGCCTTTTTGATCAATTCGTTGTGTTGATTTTGGACTTTGATTTCATGCTTTAATTTTTCATTTTCTTCTCTTAGCTCACCAATGGTCTATATTCTTTCAATGAGTACTATATTTAATCTATTTTCTTCTTGACTCATAAGAATAATTTGGTTGGTAACCTCATGGTGATGCTCAGTGAGTCTTTGAATCTCTGATTCATTTTCTTGTAGTTTTTCTGTAATTTTCCTCCTATCATCACTGGCAAGTGTTATTTCATTTTCAGCTTTTACTGCATCATTCATAACATCAATCATTTTTACCATTTGAGTCTCTTGACTGATTTACAGCATCTTGATTTGATCTGTCAGATGTAGATTGATCTCTTCCATACTTGTAATTTCTTCAACTGATGCATCTGAAGCTTTGCTCAATGATGATTCTGTCATTTCAAAGTACTCTTGTATTTCAATTTCTTTGTAGTCTTTCTCATTCAGCCTGGTTGTCATAATCTTTCTTTCATCAAGAAGTTTTCTTAACTTTATCTTCGCCTCCTTATACTGCTCATAGTTTATTTGCATTTGTAACTGCTCATTCTCAATAGTCATATCCAGTCTAAACTTGTCCATTGATCTGATCTTTTCTCTCAAGTCTTTAAGATTTTCAAGAGAGAGACTTAGCTCTCATACCAATTGTTGGAATTATATTGAGATGATGTATTAAGAGGGGAGGGGTGAATCAGTACCTCTAAAACTTTTCTTGGTTAGCCCATTAACCCTTAGTTATCAGTTTGTAATTTTAACTTATCTATCTGTTCATCTTTGTTTATGCATATGAAATCATACCATACATTCCTTTTATTATGTAACCATAATACAAACATTCATGAAATTAGATAACACATGACACAAGATATGATATCATAGAAAACTCCTGTTAGGAAGTAAAAATTGCGGGCGGATTGTTACCCACAAAACTTCACTATCTGCAGATAAGAAGGGGCCGGTTAAGGCTTACAATTGGTCACTTCTAATGACCTACCCTATTAGGAGTATTACAGTGGAGACATATTAAGATCTACTTCGTTTGAAGCTTTAGCAACACTATTAAGTGTGCACTCTGTTAAGAGATTTACAAAGGATGGTTAAGTCCACCTTCTACAAAAGGATTTTAGATGTGATGCACTTGTTAGAATGCAACTACATAAGTATTTGATCTGATGATATATGAAATCATCAATTGCTAATAACAAATCCTATAAAGCTTCATATATACTAGTAATCATCCTTCCATGATTGAATAATACCTTTATCTACTCGTCAGTAGCCTTTGTGTGTTCTTGATAACTAATGTACTCTATTTCTGATCTTTGCATGAATTTTACCTTCTGCTCCTTAGATGCTCTTCATCGCTATCAATAATAAAGAATTCATGTACTCATAATTGAGTTTGAACATCTATTTATACTAGTTCAGGTTCAATTCTTGATTCATGCATCACAAGTTTAACTCTAGATCCAAGGTATACAACTTGACCTTGATCTTTAGTTAGATATGCTTTAGATCCGTTAGGATGCTTTAAAGCATTTACATAAAGCTTGCATGACCATTAAAAATAAAATAACAACTCTATAAATAGAATTACTTTGCTTTATCTGCCGTGTAAAAATCAGATCCACAATTTGTGGCTTTTCTGTCTGTCGGTTCTGATGGTCGATTTTCTTGGTCATCGGTGTCCCTTTCTTGAACTTGTCATTGGGTATGATTTTCTATTCCTGTTGGGTTAGTTCTGAAAATTGTGTCTCCAGTGATGCTTGTGGTCGCCGGTGATGCTTGTCGATTCTGTACTTAGCTTTTCTCAAAATTTGTGTTCTGGTGGGTATGCCTGCATTTCACCGGTACTGCTTGTGGTTTGCTGGTAATGCTTGCTATCTGCTAGTAATGCTTTGTCAATGTTTTTCACTGAGTAAACTAATGGAAAAATAATGTCATCAAAACCCACCTAATATTATGATGTCAAATGCTTATATTTTAAATTCGAAGCATTTGACATCAAAATATTAATTTAAAGTTTCTGTTTTACACAATCAGAGGAAAACCCACCAAATATTTTAATGTCAAATGCATCCATTTTAAATTTCACAAAGATTGGATCTCATTTGAAATATTAGTTTAAAGTTTTAATTTTTCTCAATTAGAGGAAAAAACACCTAATATTTTGATGTCAAATGCTTCTATTTTAAATTTCACGGAGATTCGAGCTCATTTGAAATATTAATTTCAAGTTTCAATTTTACACAACCTGTGGAAAACCCACCTAATATTTTGATGTCAAATGCTTCCAATTTAAATTTCACAAAGATCAGAGCTCGTTTGAAATATTAATTTAAAGTTTCAATTTTCTCAATCAGAGGAGAACCCACCTAATATTTTGGTGTCAAATGCTTCTATTTTAAATTTCACGGAGATCCAAGCTCATTTTAAATATTAATTTTGAGTTTCAATTTTACACAATCAGTGGAAAACCCACCAAAAATTTTGATTTCAAATGCTTCCAATTTAAATTTCAATAAGATCGGAGCTTGTTTGGAATATTAATTTAAAGTTACAATTCTCTCAATGATGCAGCAACTTCTGGAGGTCATAACTTTTGAAACAGATGTGGGTTTTGGCTGAAATTTTACAGACAGATTCGTTAGCTAGATTTTATAGAAATGCCAACCAAGTTGGCTCTTTTGGTGGTCTTTTTGACATCTTTTCGGGAGCCTGAAGTTTCATCTTGACCTTCAAAATTAGCTTTTTTCTTTTCTTTCCAGTTTTTTAAGTTTTGTTTTTTGTAATAAATCCTAAATCGTGTTTCTGATTTCGTGCATTAGTTGGCAATTCATCTTTCCTTAGTTGATAGATTTTCTAGGGAAAATTTGAGATTCTTAGAATGAGTTTTAAAAGTTACCAAAAATGGAAAAAAACTATTTTTCCTAAAAATCTGCCAAATATGGTAATTTTCAAAATTGTAATAAGTATGAGTTTTCTTTCATTGTAGAGGAGAGTAGTTGGACGCAGTTAATGAGAATTTGAAATTCTATCATTCTGGCATTGTGTTGTCTTTTTTTGTAAATTATGTTTCTGAAGGTTTTGGGCTACATCACTCAATCAGAGGAGAAGCCACCTAATATTTTGATGTCAATGCTTCCATTTAAAATTTCACAAAGATCAGAGCTCATTTGAAATATTAATTTAAACATTCAATTTTGCTCCTGGATGTAAAACATGTCACAAAAAAGATTCAATTTTGCACAATCAGAGGTAAACCCACCTAATATTTTGATGTCAAATGCTTCAATTTTGGAATTTCACGAACATGGGAGGTCGTTTGAAATATTAATTTATACTTTCAATTTTTCTCAATAAGAGGAAAACCCACTTAATATTATGATGTCAAATGCTTCTATTTTAAATTGGAAGCATTTGACATCAAAATATTAATTTAAAGTTTCATTTTTACACAATCACAGGAAAACCCACCTAATATTTTAATGTCAAATGCTTCCATTTTAAATTTTACGAAGATCTGATCTCATTTGAAATATTAATTTAGAGTTTCAATTTTGCTCAATCAGAGAAAAACCCACCTAATATTTTGATCTCAAATGCTTGAATTTTAAATTTCATGGAGATCCAAGCTCGTTTGAAATATTAATTTCAAGTTTCAATTTTACACATTCAGTGGAAAACCCACCTAATATTTTGATGTCAAATGCTTCAAATTTAAATTTCACGAAGATTGGAGCTCCTTTGAAATATTAAATTAAAGTTTTAATTTTCTCAATCAGCGGAGAACCCACCTAATATTTTCATGTCAAATGCTTCCATTTTAAATTTCATGAAGATCAGAGCTCACTTGAAATATTAATTTAAACATTCAATTTTTCTCTTGGATGTGAAATGTGTGACAAAAAAGTTTCAATTTTGCACAATCAGAGGTAAACCCACCTAATATTTTGATGTCAAATGCTTCCATTTTAAATTTCATGAACATCGGAGCTCGTTTGAAATATTAATTTAAACTTTCAATTTCACTCAGTCAAAGGAAAACCCAACTAATATTATGATGTCAAATGCTTCTATTTCAAATTGGAAGAATTTGACATCAAAATATTAATTTAAAGTTTCAGTTTTACACAATCAGAGTAAAACCCACCTAATATTTTAATGTCAAATGCTTCCATTTTAAATTTTACGAAGATTGGATCTCGTTTGAAATATTAGTTTAAAGTTTTAATTTTGCTCAATCAGATGAAAACCCACCTAATATTTTGATGTCAAATGCTTCCATTTTAAATTTCATGGAGATCCGAGCTTGTTTGAAGTATTAATTTCAAGTTTCAATTTTACACAATCAGAGGAAAACCCACCTAATATTTTGATGTCAAATGCTTCACATTTAAATTTCATGAAGATCGGAGCTCGTTTGAAATATTAATTTAAAGTTTCAATTTTCTCAATTAGAGGAGAACCCACCTAATATTTTGATGTCAAATGCTTCCATTTTAAATATCACAAAGATCGAAGCTCATTTGAAATAATAATTTAGATATTCAATTTTACCCCAGACGTAAAACGTGTCACAAAAAGTTCCTATTTTGCACAATCAGAGGTAAACCCACATAATATTTTGATGTCAAATCCTTCATTTTTAAATTTCATGAACATCGAAGCTCATTTGAAATATTAATTTAAACTTTTAATTTTGCTCAATAAGAGGAAAACCCACCTAATATTTTGATGTCAAATGCTTCTATTTTAAATTGAAAGCATTTGATATCAAAATATTAATTTAAAGTTTCAGGTTTACACAATCAGAGGAAAACCCACATAATATTTTAATATCAAATGCTTCCATTTTAAAATTCACGAAGATCACATCTCGTTTGAATTATTAATTTAAAGTTTCAATTTTGCTAAATCAGAGGAAAACCCACCTAATATTTTGATGACAAATTCTTCTATTCTAAATTTCACGGAGATCCGAGCTGATTTGAAATATTAATTTCAAGTTTAAATTTTACACAATCAGTGGAAAACCCACCTAATATTTTGATGTCAAATGCTTCCAAATTAAATTTCACAAAGATCGAAGCTCGTTTGAAATATTAGTTTAAAGTTTCAATTTTCTCAATCAGAGGAGAAGCCACCTAATACATTGATGTCAAATGCTTCCATATTAAATTTCATGAAGATCAAAGCTCATTTGAAATATTAATTTAAACATTCAATTTTTCTCCCGAACGTAAAATGTGTCACAAAAAAGTTTCAATTTTGCACAATCAGAGGTAAACCCACCTAATATTTTGATGTCAAATGCTTCTATTTTAAATTTCAAGAGAATCCGAGCTAGTTTTAAATATTAATTTAAACTTTCAATTTTGCTCAATCATAGGAAAACCCACCTAATATTTTGATGTCAAATGCTTCTATTTTAGATTAGAAGCATCTAACATCAAAATATTAACTTAAAGTGTCAAATATTAATTTAAAGTTTTAGTTTTATAGAGTCAGAGGAAAACCCGCCTAATATTTTAATGTCAAATGCTTCCATTTTAAATTTCATGAAGATTAGATCTCGTTTAAAATATTAATTTTAAGTTTCAATTTTTCTCAATCAGAGGAAAACCCACCTAATATTTTGATGTCAAGTGTTTCTATTTTAAATTTCATGGAGATCCGAGCTCATTTGAAATATTAATTTGGAGTTTCAATTTTACACAATCAGTGGAAAACCCACCTAATATTTTGATGTCAAATGCTTCCAATTTAAATTTCATGAAGATCGGAGCTCCATTGAAATATTAATTTAGAGTTTCAATTTTCTCAATCAGAGGAGAACCCACCTAATATTTTGATGTCAAATGTTTCTATTTTAAATTTCACGAAGATCAGAGCTCATTTGAAATATTAATTTAAACTTTCAATTTTGCTCCCGAAAGTAAAATGTGTCTCAAAAAAGTTTCAATTTTGCACAATCAAAGGTAAACCCACCTAATATTTCGATGTCAAATGCTTCCATTTTAAGTTTCACTAACATCGAAGCTCATTCGAAATATTAATTTAAACTTTTAATTTTTCTCAATCAAAGGAAAACCCACCTAATATTTTGATGTCAAATGCTTCTATTTTAAATTGGAAGGATTTGACATCAAAATATTTATTTAAAGTTTCAAATATTAATTTAAAGTTTTAGTTTTACACAATCAGAGGAAAACCCACCTAATATTTTAATGTCAAATGCTTTCATTTTAAATTTCACAAATATTGGATCTCATTTGTAATATTAATTTAAATATTCAATTTTACTCAATCAGAGGAAAACCCAACTAATATTTTGATGTCAAATGCTTCTATTTTAAATTTCACGGAGATCCGAGCTCGTTTGAAATATTAATTTGGAGTTTTAATTTTACGCAGTCAGAGGAAAACCTACCTAAAATTTTGATGTCAAATGCTTCCAATTTAAATTTCACAAAGTTCGGAGCTCTTTTGAAATATTAATTTAAAGTTTCAATTTTCACAATCAAAGGAGAACCCACCTAATATTTTGATGTCAAATGCTTGCATCTTAAATCTCATGTAGATCAGAGCTCATTTGAAATATTAATTTAAACATTCAATTTTTCTCCCAGACGTAAAACACGTCTTAAAAAAGTTTCAATTTTGCACAATCAGAGTTAAACCACCTAATACTTTGATGTCAAATGCTTCAATTTTAAGTTTCATGAACATCGTAGCTCATTTGAAATATTAATTTAAACTTTCAATTTTGCTCAATCAGAGGAAAACCCACCTAATATTTTAATGTCAAATACTTCTATTTTAAATTTGAAGGATCTGACATCAAAATATTAATTTAAATTTTCAAATATTAATTTAAAGTTTCAGTTTTACACAATCAGAGGAAAACCCACCAAATATTTTAATGTCAAATGCTTCTATTTTAAATTTCACGACGATCGGATCTTGTTTGAAATATTATTTTAAAGTTTCAATTTTGCTGAATCACAGGAAAAACCACCTAATATTTTGATGTTCTATACCTCTATTTTAAATTTGACAGAGATCCGAGCTCGTTTGAAATATTAATTTCAAGTTTCAATTTTACACAATCAGTGGAAAACCCACCTAATATTTTGATGTCAAATGCTTCCAATTTAAATTTCACAAATATCCGAGCTCATTTGAAATATTAATTTAAAGTTTCAATTTTCTCAATCATAGGAGAACCCACCTAATATTTTGATGTCAAATGCTTCCATTTTAAATTTCACCAAGATCGAAGCTCATTTGAAATATTAATTTAAACATTCAATTTTGCTCCCGAATGTAAAACGCATCACAAAAAAGTTTCAATTTTACACAATCAAAGGTAAACCCACCTAATATTTTGATGTCAAATGCTTCCATTTTAAATTTCATGAACATCGGAGCTCATTTGAAATATTAATTTAAACTTTCAATTTTGCTCAGTGAGAGGAAAACCCACCTAATATTATGATAATACATGCTTCTATTTTAAATTGGAAGCATTTGACATCAAAATATTAATTTAAAGTTTCAAATATTAATTTAAAGTTTCAGTTTTACACAATCAGAGGAAAACCCACCTAATATTTTAATGTCAAATGCTTCCATTTTAAATCTCAGGAAGATCAGATCTCATTTCAAATATTAATTTAAAGTTTCAATTTTGCTCAATTAGAGGAAAACCCAGCTAATATTTTGATGTCAAATGCTTCTATTTTAAATTTCACGGAGATCCAATCTCATTTGAAATATTAATTTCAAGTTTCAATTTTACACAATCAGTGGAAAATCTACCTAATATTTTTATGTCAAATGCTTCCAATTTAAATTTCACAAAGATCAGAGCATGTTTGAAATATAAATTTAAAGTTTTAATTTTCTCAATCAGAGGAGAACCCACCTAAAATTTTTATGTCAAATGCTTCTATTTTAAATTTCATGAAGATTGGAGCTCATTTGAAATATTAATTTAAACATTCAATTTTGCTCCCAGACGTAAAACATGTCACAAAAAAGTTTCAATTTTGCACAATCAGAGGTAAACCAACCTAATATTTTGATGTCAAATGCTTCCATTTAAAATCTCACAAAGATCGGATCTCATTTGAAATATTAATTTAAAGTTTCAATTTTTCTCAATCAGAGGAAAACCCACCTAATATTTTGATGTCAAATACTTCTATTTTAAATTTCACGGAGATCTGAGCTCATTTGAATTATTAATTTCAAGTTTAAATTTTACACAATCAGTGGAAAACCCACCTAATATTTTGATGTCAAATGCTTCAAAATTAAATTTCACAAAGATCGGAGCTCGTTTGAAATATTTATTTAAAGTTTCAATTCTCTCAATGATGCAGCAACTTCCGGAGGTCATAACTTTTGACTCGGATGTGGGTTTTGGCTGGAATTTTACAGGCGGATTCGTGAGCTAGATTTAATGGCAGCTCCAACCAAGCTAGCTATTTTAGCGGTCATTGCAACATCTTTTTGGGAGCCTGAAGTTTCATCTTGACATTCAAAATTACCTTTTTTATTTTCTTTCCAACTTTTTGAGTTTTGATTTGTGTAATAAATCCGAAATCATGTTTCTGATTTCGTGGATTAGTTGGCAATTGATCTTGCCTTAGTTGATAGAATTTCTAGGGAAAAATTGAGATTCTTAGGATGAGTTTTAAAAGTCACCAAAAATGGAAAAAAAATTGTTTTTCCTAAATATTTGCCAAATATGGTAATTTTTTTAGATTGTAGTAAGTAGGAGTTTTCTTTCATTCTAGTGGAGAGTAGTTGGACGTAGTTAATGAGAATTTGGAATTCTATCATTCTGGAATTGTGTTGTCTTTTTTTTTGAATTGTCTTTCTGAAGGTTTTGGGCTACATCACTCAATCAGACGAAAACCTACCTAATATTTTGATGTCAAATGCTTCCATTTTAAATTTTATGAAGATCAGAGCTCATTTGAAATATTAATTTAAACATTCAATTTTGCTCCTGGACGTAAAATGTGTGACAAAAAAGTTTCAATTTTGCACAATCAAAGGTAAACCCACCAAATATTTTGATGTCAAATGCTTCCATTTTAAATTTCACAAACATCAGAGCTCGTTTGAAATATTAATTTAAGCTTTCAATTTTTCTCAATCAGAGGAAAACCCACCTTATATTACGATGTCAAGTCCTTCTATTTTAAATCGGAAGCATTTGACATCAAAATATTAATTTAAAGTTTCAAATATTAATTTAAAGTTTTAGTTTTACACAATCAGAGGAAAACCCACCTAATATTTCAATGTTCAATGCTTCTATTTTAAATTTCACAGAGATTCGAGCTCATTTGAAATATTAATTTCAAGTTTCAATTTTACACAATCAGAGGAGAACCCACCTAATATTTTGAAATATTAATTTAAACATTCAATTTTCCTCCTGGACATAAAATGTGTCACAAAAAAGTTTCAATTTTACATAATCAGAGGTAAACCCACCAAATATTTTGATGTCAAATGCTTCCATTTTAAATTTCAATAGCATCAGAGCTCGTTTTATATCTTAATTTAAACTTTCAATTTTGCTCAATCAGTGGTAAACCCACCTAATATTTTGATGTCAAATGCTTCTATTTTAAATTGAAAGGATCTGAAATCAAAATATTAATTTAAAGTTTCAAATATTAATTTAAAGTTTCAAATATTAATTTAAAGTTTCAGTTTTACACAAGCAGAGGAAAACCCACCTAATATTTTAATGTCAAATGCTTCCATTTTAAATTTCACAAAGATCAGATCTTGTTTGAAATATTAATTTAAAGTTTCAATTTTGCTCAATCAGAGGAAAACCCACTTGATATTTTGATGTCAAATGCTTCTATTTTAAATTTCACGGAGATCCGAGCTTGTTTGAAATATTAATTTTGAGTTTGAGTTTTACACAATTAGTGGAAAACCCACCTAATATTTTGATGTCAAATGCTTCCAATTTAAATTTCATGAAGATCGGAGCTCGTTTGAAATATTAATTTAAAGTTTTAATTCTCTCAATGATGCAGCAACTTCTAGAGGTCTTAGCTTTTGACTTGGATGTGGGTTTTGGCTGAAATTTTACAGGCGGATTCGTGAGCTAGGTTTAGTGGCAGTTCCAACTCAGCTCGCTCTGTTGGCGGTCATTTTGACTTCTTTCTGGGAGCCTGAAGTTTCATCTTGACATTCAAAATTATCTTTTTTTTTTCTTTCCAGCTTTTTGAGTTTTTTTTTGTAATAAATCTGAAATCGTGTTTCTGATTTTGTGGATTAGTTTGCAAGTCATATTGCCTTAGTTGATAGATTTTCTAAGGAAAAATTGAGATTCTTAGGATGAGTTTTAAAAGTTACCAAAAATGGAAGAAAAAGTTTTTACCAAAAATCTGCCAAATATGGTAATTTTTGAAATTGTAGTAAGTAGGAGTTTTCTTTCATTGTAGAGGAGAGTAGTTGGACGTAGTTAATGAGAATTTAAAATTCTATCATTCTGGCATTGTGTTGTATTTTTTTGTGAATTGTGTTTCTGAACATTTTGGGATACATCACTCAATCATAGGAAAACCCACCTAATATTTTGATGTCAAATGCTACCATTTTAAAATTCACGAAGATCAGAGCTGATTTGAAATATTAATTTAAACTTTCAATTTTGCTCAATCAGAGGAAAACCCACCTAATATTTTGATGTCAAATGCTTCTATTTTAAATTGGAAGGATCATACATCAAAATATTAATTTAAAGTTTTAGTCTTACACAATCAAAGGAAAGCCCACCTAATATTTTAATTTCAAATGCTTCCATTTTAAATTTCACGAAGATCGGATCTCGTTTGAAATATTAATTTAAAGTTTCAATTTTGCTCAATCAGAGGAAAACCCACCTAATATTTTGATTTCAAATGCTTCTATTTTAAATTTCACAGAGATTCGAGCTCGTTTGAAATATGAATTTCGAGTTTTAGTTTTACACAATCAGTGGAAAACTCACCTAATATTTTGATGTCGAATGCTTCCAATTTAAATTTAATGAAGATTGGAGCTCGTTTGAAATATTAATTTAAAGTTTCAATTCTCTCAGTGATGCAACAACTTCTGGAGGTCATAACTTTGTACTCGGATGTGGGTTTTGGCTGAAATTTTATAGGTGGATTTGTGTGCTAGATTTAATGGCAGTTCCAACCGAGCCAGCTCTGTTGGTGGTAGTTTTGACATCTTTTTGGGAGCTTAAAGTTTCATCTTGACTATCAAAATCAGCTTTTTCTTTTCTTTCCAATTTTTTGAGTTTTGTTTTTTGTAATAAATCCGAAATCATGTTTATGATTTCATGGATTAGTTGGCAATTCATCTTGCCTTAGTTGATATATTTTCTTGGGAAAAATAGAGATTCCTAGGATGAGTTTTAAAAGTTGCCAAAAATGGAAAAAAAACTATTTTTCCCAAAAATCTACCAAATATGCTAATTTTTGAAATTGTAATAAGTAGGAGTTTTCTTTCATTGTACAGGAGAGTAGTTGGACATAGTTAATGAGAATTTGGAATTATATCATTCTAGCATTGTGTTGTCTTTTTTTGTGAATTGTGTTTCTGAAGATTTTGGGCTACATCACACAATCAGTGGAAAACCCACCTAATATTTTGATGTAAAATGCTTCGAATTTAAATTTCACGAAGATCGGAGCTCGTTTGAAATATTAATTTAAAGTTTCAATTCTCTCAGTGATGCAACAACTTTCGGAGGTCATAACATTTTACTCGGATGTGGGTTTTGGCTGAAATTTTACAGGCAAATTCGTGAGCTAGATTTAATGGCAGTTCCAATTGAGCTAGCTCTATTGGCGGTAGTTTCAACATCTTTTCGGGAGATTGAAGTTGCATCTTGTCCTTCAAAATTAGCTTTTTTCCTTTCTTTCTAGCTTTTTGAGTTTTGTTTTTTGTAATAAATCGGAACTCGTGTTTCTGATTTCGTAGATTAGTTGGCAATTCATCTTGCCTTAGTTGATAGATTTTGTAGGGAAAAATAAAGATTCTTAGGATGAGTTTTAAAAGTTACCAAAAATGGAAAAAAAAATTGTTTTTCCCATAAATCTACCAAATATGGTAATTTTTGAAATTGTAATAAGTAGGAGTTTTCTTTCATTATAGAGTAGAGTTGTTGGACGCAATTAACGAGAATTTGGAATTCTATCATTCTGGCATTGTGTTGTCTTTTTTTTGTGAATTGTATTTCTGAAGGTTTTGGGCTACATCACTCAATCAGAGGAAAACCCACCTAATATTTTAATGTCAATGCTTCCATTTTAAATTTCATGAAGATCAGAGCTCATTTGAAATACTAATTTAAACATTCAATTTTGCTCCTAGACGTAAAATGTGTCAAAAAAAGTTTCAATTTTGCACAATCAGAGGTAAACCCACCTAATATTTTGATGTCAAATGCTTCCATTTCAAATAAAAAGAGAATCAGAGCTCATTTTAAATATTAATTTAAACTTTCAATTTTGCTCAGTCAGAGGAAAACCCACCTAATATTTTAATGTCAAATGCTTCTGTTTTAAATTAGAAGCATCTAACCTCAAAATATTAACTTAAAGTTTCAAATATTAATTTAAAGTTTCAGTTTTATAGAGTCAGAGGAAAACCCACCTAATATTTTAATGTCAAATGCTTCCATTTTAAATTTCATGAAGATCAGATATCGTTTGAAATATTAATTTGAAGTTTCAATTTTGCACAATCAGAGGAAAACCCACCTAATATTTTCATGTCAAAAGCTTCTATTTTAAATTTCATGGAGATCTGAGTGCGTTTGAAATATTAATTTCAAGTTTCAATTTTACATAATCAGTTGAAAACCCACCTAATATTTTGATGTCATATGCTTCTAATTTAAATTTCATGAAGATCGGAGCTCATTTGAAATATTAATTTAAAATTTAAATTTTCTCATTTAGTGCAGAACCCACCTAATATTTTGATGTCAAATGCTTCCATTCTAAATTTCATGAAGATTGGAGCTCTTTTGAAATATTAATTTAAACTTTCAATTTTGCTCAATCAGAGGAAAACCCATGTAATATTTTGATGTCAAATGCTTCTATTTTAAATTTCACGGAGATCCGAGCTCGTTTGAAATATTAATTTTGAGTTTTAGTTTTACACAATCAGTGGAAAACCCACCTAATATTTTGATGTCAAATGCTTCCAATTTAAATTTCACGAAGATCGGAGCTCATTTGAAATATTAATTTAAAGTTTCAATTCTCTCAATGGTGCAACAACTTCCGGAGGTCATAACTTTTTACTCGGATGTGGGTTTTGGCTGAAATTTGACAGGCAGATTTGTGAGCTAGATTTAATGGTAGTTCCAACCAAGTTAGCTCCATCCGTGGTCATGTCAACATCTTTTTGGGAGCCTGATGTTTCATCTTGACCTTCAAAATTAGCTTTTTTCTTTACTTTCCAATTTTCTAAGTTTTCTTTTTTGTAGTAAATCTGAAATCATGTTTATGATTTCGTGGATTAGTTGGCAATTCATGTTGCCTTAGTTGATAGATTTTCTAGGGAAAAATCTAGATTCTTAGGATGAGTTTTAAAAGTTACCAAAAATGGAAAAAAAATTGTTTTTCCCAAAAATATGCCAAATATAGTAATTTCCAAAATTATAAAAAGTAGGAGTTTTCTTTTATTATAGAGGAGAGTAGTTGGACGCAGTTAATGAGAATTTAGAATTCTATCATTTTGGCATTGTGTTGTCTTTTTTTGTGAATTGTTTATGAAGGTTTTGGGCTACATCACTCAATCAAAGGAAAACCCACCTAATATTTTGATGTCAAATACTTCTATTTTAAATTTCACGAAGATCGGAGCTCATTTGAAATATTAATTTAAACATTCAATTTTGCTCGTGGACGTAAAATGTGTCACAAAAAAGTTCAATTTTGCACAATCAGAGGTAAACCCACCTAATATTTTGATGTCAAATGCTTCCATTTTAAATTTCACTAACATCAGAGCTCATTTGAAATATTTTAATTTTAAGTTTTAATTTTGCTCAATCAGAGGAAAACCCACCTAATATTTTAAAGTCAAATGCTTCTATTTTAAATTTGAAGCAGTTGACATCAAAATATTAATTTAAAGTTTCACATATTAATTTAAAGTTTTAGTTTTACAGAATCAGAGGAAAACCCACATAATATTTTAATGTCAAATGTTTCCATTTTAAATCTCACAAAGATCGGATCTCGTTTGAAATATTAATTTAAAGTTTTAATTTTGCCCAATCAGAGGAAAACCCACCTAATATTTTGATGTCAAATGCTTCTATTTTAAATTTCATAGAAATCTTAGCTCGTTTGAAATATTAATTTCAAGTTTCAATTTTACACAATCAGTGGAAAACCCACCTAATATTTTGATGTCAAATGCTTCCAATTTAAATTTCACAAAGATCAGAGCTCATTTGAAATATTAATTTA
>MU222169.1:385785-404244 GCA_018584345.1 Thuja plicata | reverse complement strand
TGTTCTATATGCTTGTATCATTAATTTGCATTATTGTTTACTTCAGAAATAGTCTTGTTAACGATCTAGTAAAGTAATAAGAAAATCTTAAAGCTATAAATTAATATTGTTGATTAAACTTTCAATTTATTGAATCTGTGATTTGCAAAGGTGTAGAAGAGGTTTCATCTCCTATAGTTAACTTAGCAGGATTAAAGAGAAATTTATGTTCATTTGGTTAAGTTTTTCATCCCCATATTTTGGGGCATGACATTGATGTCAAATGCTTCCGTTTTAAATTTTACGAACATCAGAGCTCATTTGAAATATTAATTTAAACTTTCAATTTTGCTAAATCAGAGGAAAACCCACCTAATATTATGATGTCAAATGCTTCTATTTTAAATTGGAAGCATTTGACATCAAAATATTAATTTAAAATTTCAAATATTAATTTAAAGTTTCAGTTTTACACAATTAGAGGAAAACCCACCTAATATTTTAATGTCAAATGCTACCATTTTACACTTCACAAAGATTGGATCTCATTTGAAATATTAATTTAAAGTTTCAATTTTACTCAATCAGAGCAAAACCCACCTAATATTTTGATGTCAAATGCTTCTATTTTAAATTTCACAGAAATTCGAGCTCGTTTGAAATATTAATTTCAAGTTTCAATTTTACACAATCAGTGGAAAACCCACCTAATATTTTGATGTCAAATGCTTCCAATTTAAATTTCACGAAGATCGGAGCTCGTTTGAAATATTAATTTAAAGTTTGAATTTTCTCAATCAGAGGAGAACCCACCTAATATTTTGATGTCAAATGCTTCCATTTTAAATTTCACGAAGATCAGAGCTCATTTAAAATATTAATTTAAACATTTAATTTTGCTACCAGACGTAAAACGTCTCTTTAAAAAGTTATAATTTTGCACAATCAGAGGTAAACCCACCTAATATTTTGATGTCAAATGCTTCCATTTTAAATTTCATGAAGATCAGAGCTCATTTAAAATATTAATTTAAACATTCAATTTTGCTCCCAGACATAAAACGTCTCTTAAAAAAGTTATAATTTTGCTAAATCAGAGGAAAACCCACCTAATATTATGATGTCAAATGCTTCTATTTTAAATTGGAAGCATTTGACATCAAAATATTAATTTAAAGTTTCAAATATTAATTTAAAGTTTAAGTTTTACACAATCAGAGGAAAACCCACATAGTATTTTAATGTCAAATGCTTCCATTTTAAACCTCGCAAAGATCGAATCTCATTTGAAATATTAATTTAAAGTTTCAATTTTGCTCAGTCAGAGGAAAACCCACCTAATATTTTCATGTCAAATTCTTCTATTTTAAATTTCACGGAGATCTGAGCTTATTTGAAATATTAGTTTCAAGTTTCAATTGTACACAATCAGTAGAAAACCCACCTAATATTTTGATGTCAAATGCTTCCAATTTAAATTTCAAAAAGATTGGAGCTCGTTTGAAATATTAATTTAAAGTTTCAATTTTCTCAATCAGAGGAGAACCCACCTAATATTTTTATGTCAAACGCTTCCATTTTAAATTTCACAAAGACCGGAGCTCATTTGAAATATTAATTTAAACATTCAATTTTGCTCCCGGATGTAAAACGTGTCACAAAAAGATTCAATTTTGCACAATCAGAGGTAAACCCACCTAATATTTTGATGTCAAATGCTTCCATTTTAAATTTCAAAAGCATCAGAGCTCGTTTTAAATATTAATTTAAACTTTTGATTTTGCTCAATCAGAGGAAAACCCACCTAATATTTTTATGTCAAATGCCTGTAATTTAAATTAGAAGCATTTGACATCAAAATATTATCTTAAAGTTTTAGATATTAATTTAAAGCTTCAGTTTTACAGAATCAGACGAAAACCCACCTAATATTTTAATGTCAAATGCTTCCATTTTAAATTTCAAGAAGATCGGATCTCGTTTGAAATATTAATTTAAAGTTTCAATTTTTCTCAATCAGAGGAAAACCCACCTAATATTTTGATGTCAAATCCTTCTATTTTAAATTTTATGGAGATCCGAGCTCATTTGATATATTAATTTAAAGTTTCAATTTTACACAATCAGCGGAAAACCCACCTAATATTTTGATGTCAAATGCTTCAATTTTAAATTTCAAGAAGATCAGAGCTCGTTTGAAATATTATTTAAACATTGAATTTTCTCAATCAAAGGAGAACCCACCTAATATTTTGATGACAAATGCTTCCATTTCAAATTTCACGAAGATCGAAGCTCATTTGAAACATTAATTTAAACATTCAATTTTGCTCTCAGGCATAAAATGTGTCACAGAAAAGTTACAATTTTGCACAATCAGAGGTAAACCCACCTAATATTTTGATGTGAAATGCTTCCATTTTAAGTTTCACGAACATCAGAGCTCGTTTGAAATATTAATTTAAACTTTCAATTTTGCTCAATCAGAGGAAAACCCACCTAATATTTTGATGTCAAATGCTTCTATTTTAAATTAGAAGGATCTGACATCAAAATATTAATTTAAAGTTTCAAATATTAATTTAAAGTTTCAGTTGTACACAATCAGAGGAAAACCCACCTAATATTTTAATGTCAAATGCTTCCATTTTAAATTTTAAGAAGATCGGATCTCGTTTGAAATATTAATTGAAATTTTCAATTTTGCTCAATCAGAGGAAAACCCACCTAATATTTTGATGTTAAATGCTTCTATTTTAAATTTCATGGAGATTTGAGCTCGTTTGATATATTAGTTTCAAGTTTCAATTTTACACAATCAGTGGAAAACCCACCTAATATTTTGATGTCAAATGCTTCCATTTTAAATTTCACGGAGATCTGAGCTCATTTGAAATATTGATTTAAAATTTCATCATTACACAATCAGTAGAAAACCCACCTAATATTTTGATGTCAAATGCTTCCAATTTAAATTTCATGAAGATCAGAGCTTGTTTGAAATATTAATTTAAAGTTTCAATTCTCTCAATGATGCAGTAACTTTTGGAGGTCAAAACTTTTGGCTCGAATGTGGGTTGTGGCTGAAAATTTACAAGCCGATTCATGAGCTAGATTTAATGATAGAATTGGCCACACTAGCTATTTTGCCAGTCATTTCAACATCTTTTCGGGAGCCTGAAGTTTCATCTTGACCTTCAAAATTAGCTTTTTTTCTTTTCTTTCCAACTTTTTGAGTTTTGATTTTTGTAATAAATCCAAAATTATGTTTCTGATTTCATGGATTAGTTGGCAATTCATCTTGCCTTAAATGATAGATTTTCTAGGGAAAAACCAAGATTCTTAGGATGAGTTTTAAAAGTTACCAAAAATGGAAAAAAAAAGTTTTTCCCAAAAATCAGCCAAATATGGTAATTTTTGAAATTGTAATAAGTAGGAGTTTTCTTTCATTATAGAGGAGAGTAGTTGGACGCAGTTAATGAGAATTTGGAATTCTATCATTCTGGCATGGTGTTGTCTTTTTTTGTGAATTGTGTTTCTGAAGGTTTTGTGCTACATCATTCAATCAGAGGAAAACCCACCTAATATTTTGATGTCAAATCCTTCCATTTTAAATTTGACAAAGATCGAAGCTCATTTGAAATATTAATTTAAAAATTCAATTTCGCTCCCAGACGCAAAATGTGTCACAAAAAAGTTTCAATTTTGCACAATCAAAGGTAAACCCACCTAATATTTTGATGTCAAATGCTTGCATTTTAAATTTCATGAACATCGGAGCTCATTTGAAATATTAATTTAAACTTTCAATTTTGCTAAATCAAAGGAAAACCCAGCTAATATTATGATGTCAAATGCTTCTATTTTAAATTGGAAGCATTTGACATCAAAATATTAATTTAAAGTTTCAAATATTAATTTAAAGCTTTAGTTTTACACAATCAAAGGAAAACCCACCTAATATGTTAATGTCAAATGCTTCCATTTTAAACTTCACGAAGATCGGATCTCGTTTGAGATATTAATTTAAAGTTTCAATTATGCTCAATCAGAGCAAAACCCACCTAATATTTTGATGTCAAATGCTTCTATTTTAAATTTCATAAGACCCGAGCTCGTTTGAAATTTTAATTTCAAGTTTCAATTTTACACAATTAGTGGAAACCCCACCTAATATTTTGATGTCAAATGCTTCCAATTTAAATTTCACGAAGATCGGAGCTCGTTTGAAATATTAATTTAAAGTTTCAATTTTCTCAATCATTGGAGAACCCACCTAATATTTTGATGTCAAATGCTTCCATTTTCAATTTCACGAAGATCAGAGCTCATTTGAAATATTAATTTAAACATTCAATTTTGCTCCTAGACATAAAATATGTCACAAAAAAGTAATAATTTTGCACAATAAGAGGTAAACCCACCTAATATTTTGATGTCAAATGCTTCCATTTTAAAGTTCATGAACATCGGAGCTTGTTTGAAATATTAATTTAAACTTTTAATTTTGCTCAATCCAAGGAAAACCCACCTAATATTTTGATGTCAAATGCTTCTATTTTAAATTGGAAGCATTTGACATCAAAATATTAATTTAAAGTTTCAAATATTAATTTATAGTTTCAGTTTTACAAAATCAGAGGAAAACCCACCTAGTATTAAACCAGTATATTAATGTCAAATGCTTCCATTTTAAACCTCGCGAAGATCAGATCTCATTTGAAATATTAATTTAAAGTTTCAATTTTTCTCAATCAGAGGAAAACCCACGTAATATTTTTATGTCAAATGCTTCCAATTTAAATTTCACAAAGATCGAAGCTCGTTTGAAATATTAATTTAAAGTTTCAATTTTCTCAATCAAAGGAGAACCCACCTAATATTTTGATGTCAAATGCTTGCATTTTAAATTTCACGAAGATTGGAGCTCATTTGAAATATTAATTTGAACATTCAATTTTTCTCGGAGACATAAAATGTGTCACAAAAGAGTTTAAATTTTGTACAATCAGATGTAAACCCACCTAATATTTTGATGTCAAATGCTTCCATTTTGAATTTCAAGAGCATCAAAGCTCATTTTAAATATTAATTTAAACTTTCAATTTTGCTCAAACAGAGGAAAACCCACCTAATATTTTGATGTCAAATGCCTCTATTTTAAATTAGAAGCATTTGACATCAAAATATTAACTTAAAGTTTCAGATATTAATTTAAATTTTCAGTTTTACAAAATTAGAGGAAAATGCACCTAATATTTTAATGTCAAATGCTTCCATTTTAAATTTCAAGAAGATCGGATCTCGTTTGAAATATTAATTTAAAGTTTCAATTTTTTTCAATCAGAGGAAAACCCACCTAATATTTTGATGTCAAATGCTTCTATTTTAAATTTCATGGAGATCTGAACTCGTTTGATATATTAATTTCAAGTTTCAATTTTACACAATCAGTGGAAAACCCACCTAATATTTTGATGTCAAATGCTTCCATTTTAAATTTCAAGAAGATCGGAGCTCATTTGAAATATTAGGTTAAAGTTTGAATTTTCTCAATCAGAGGAGAACCCACCTAATATTTTTATGACAAATGCTTCCATTTTAAATTTCACAAATATCAGAGCTCATTTGAAATATTAATTTAAACATTCAATTTTGCTATCGGGCGTAAAATATGTCACAAAAAAGTTACAATTTTGCACAATCAAGGGTAATCCCACCTAATATTTTGATGTCAATTGCTTCCATTTTAAGTTTCATGAACATCAGAGGTCGTTTGAAATATTAATTTAAACTTTCAATTTTGCTCAATCAGAGGAAAACCCACCTAATATTTTGATGTCAAATGCTTCTCTTTTAAATTGGAAGGATCTGACATCAAAAAATTAATTTAAAGTTTCAAATATTAATTTAAAGTTTCAGTTGTACACAATCAGAGAAAAAACCACCTAATATTTTAATGTCAAATGCTTCCATTTTAAATTTCATGAATATCGGATCTCACTTGAAATATTAAATTAAAGTTAAAATTTTTCTCAATCAGAGGAAAACCCACCTAATATTTTGATGTCAAATGCTTCTATTTTAAATTTCACAGAGATTCGAGCTCATTTGAAATATTGATTTTGAGTTTCAGTTTTACACAATAAGTGGAAAACCCACCTAATATTTTGATGTCAAATGCTTCCAATTTAAATTTCATAAATATCAGAGCTTGTTTGAAATATTAATTTAAAGTTTCAATTCTCTCAGTGATGCAGCAACTTTCAGAGGTCATAACTTTTGACTCAGATGTGGGTTTTGGCTGAAATTTTATAGGCGGATTCATGAGCTAGATTTCAGGGTAGATCTAGGCACGTTAGCTTGGTTTCTAATTGTTTCAACATCTTTTTGGGAGCCTGAATTTTCATCTTGACCTTCAAAATTAGCTTTTTTCTTTTCTTTCCACCTTTTTGAGTTTTTTTTTTCTTAATAAATCTGAAATCATGTTTCTGATTTTGTGAATTAGTTGGCAATTCATCTTGCCTTAGTTGATATATTTTCTAGCAAAAAATTGAGATTCTTAGGATGAGTTTTAAAAGTTACCAAAAATGGAAAGAAAACTATTTTTCTTGAAAATCTGCCAAATATGGTAATTTTCAAAATTGTAATAAGTAGGAGTTTTCTTTCATTGTAGAGGAGAGTAGTTGGACGCAGTTAATGAGAATTTGGAATTCTATCATTCTGGCATTGTGTTGTCTTTTTTTGTGAATTGTGTTTCTGAAGGTTTTGGGCTACATCACTCAATCAGTGGAAAATCCAGCTAATATTTTGATGTCAAATGCTTCCATTTTAAATTTCACGAAGATCGGCGCTCATTTGAAATATTAATTTAAACATTAAATTTTTCTCCTGGACGCAAAACGTGTCACAAAAATTTTTAATTTTGCACAATCAGAGGTAAACCCACTTAATATTTTGATGTCAAATGCTTCCATTTTAAATTTTAGGAACATCGGAGCTTGTTTGAAATATTAATTTAAACTTTCAATTTTTCTCAATCAGAGGAAAACCCACCTATTATTATGATGTCAAATGCTTCTATTTTAAACTGGAAGCATTTGACATCAAAATATTAATTTAAAGTTTGAAATATTAATTTAAAGTTTTAGTTTTACACAATCAGAGGAAAACCCACCTAATATGTTAATGTCAAATGCTTCCATTTTAAACTTCACGAAGATCGGATCTCATTTGAAATATTAGTTTAAAGTTTCAATTATGCTCAATTAGAGAAAAACCCACCTAAAATTTTGATGTCAAATGCTTCTATTTTAAATTTCACGGAGATCCAAAATCGTTTGAAATATTAATTTCAAGTTTCACTTTTACACAATTAGTGGAAAACCCACCTAATATTTTGATGTCAAATGCTTCCAATTTAAATTTTAGGAAGATCGTAGCTCATTTGAAATATTAATTTAAAGTTTCAATTTTCTCAATCAGAGGAGAATCCACCTAATATTTTGATGTCAAATGCTTCCATTTTAAATTTCATGAAGATCAAAGCTCATTTGAAATATTAATTTTAACATTTAATTTTGCTCCCGGACGTAAAATGTGTCACAAAAAAGTTTCAATTTTGCACAATCAGAGGTAAACCCACCTAATAATTTGATGTCAAATGCTTCCATTTTAAATTTCATAAACATCGGAGCTTGTTTGAAATATTAATTTAAACTTTCAATTTTGCTTAATCAGAGGAAAACCCACCTAATATTATGATGTCAAATGCTTCTATTTTAAATTTGAAGCATTTGACATCAAAATATTAATTTAAAGTTTCAAATATTAATTTAAAGTTTCAGTTTTACACAATCAGAGGAAAACCCACCTAATATTTTAATGTCAAATGCTTCCATTTTAAATTTCACGAAGATCAAATCTCGTTTGAAATATTAATTTAAAGTTTCAATTTTGCTCAATCAGAGGAAAACCCACCTAATATTTTGATGTCAAATGCTTCTATTTTAAATTTCACGAGGATCCAAGCTCGTTTGAAATATTAATTTCAAGTTCTAATTTTACACAATCAGTGGAAACCCCACCTAATATTTTGATGTCAAATGCTTCCAATTTAAATTTCACAAAGAGCAGAGCTCGTTTGAAATATTAATTTAAAATTTCAATTTTCTCAATCAGAGGAGTGTGGAAACTGATGAAATATCAGATTCAACTCCAAGATCCAGCTGCATGCAATAAACCTGTCACAAAGAATGAAGCAACAATATGGAAAAAGAAAAACCCTCTTGTGCTCAAAAATGTCAGAGCTCAAAATGTATTTTGAGAGCATAAAACAAATAATTACAAAAGTGGCTTATAAGGATGGAAACCCTAAAGCCAGACAAAGCTAGGTTGAGAAATAATAATTAATATGAATATTAATTATTATTCACTTAAAAGGAGTAAGCTTAAGTGAAATAGAATAATAGAGGAATTAATTAATTAAACCAAAATGATTTAATTATAAAGTCAAATATATCTATTACTCTAACACCCCCCCTTAAGCAAAGCTCGGGAGGAAGCTAACCTAGCACAGCTAAGAAAGCTGGAAAAGAGGGTCTCGGCAATAAGGCCTGATCAGGTACCCAAAAAAAGAAATCTTTGTAAACCGGAGACAAAGGAGAAAACCCAGTGGGAAAAAATCCTCTCCAAAAAGAGATAAAAAAAAAGCAAAGTCAAGGAATGAATTCAAGAGACTCTCTCAAAGCCATGAGTACAATGTGTGCTACTAACCCCCCCGTGAGAGAGGGTCGGGGCTCCAAAGCCCCCCCAGAATGAAATAACCCCTGGATCAATAAACAAACCACCATGACTCCAATACAAAGGAGTGAAAGGAAGTGAGCACTGAAGAGGTGACCTCAAAAGATGAGGTGTCACTGGAAGGCCAAGCTAATGCTCAAATGAGAAGACATGAGGATCCTGAAATAGAATCCCCAATGCAAGTGGTATGACAGGTGTGATGACACTATCATGAGAGAGGAGATGAGTGTCCTCTGTAGAATCCTCAACAACTACACCTAGTGGCTCAATTAATGGAGCTAGAGGGTCTGGCAGTGCTGAAGAAGAGTCCTACTGAAGAGAAAGAACCTCAGCAAGATGTGGTGTAGCAGGCACAATAGGGGTCTTAGGAACAACATAGATGTTCAAGTGACCTGACTACACCACATGATGCTCTCGCAGAAGAGGAGAGCTAAGCTTTGATAATGGAGATGGTGGACCAAAATGTGTGAATGTGAAGAGACAGGTGGAATGGTCAATTGTCCTTGTAGCAACAAGGCCACCTATCGCACTATCCTGAAGGAAGATTGAATCTAGTGTGAACTCAACTGTCTTCCTTGATCCACTGTGTGTAATCTGGTAAATCGAGAGAAGGTTTGCAAATAGAAATGGAACATACAATACATCATTGAATGTGCCATCCTAAATACGTATAGAACTTTTCCCGTAGACTGGCATAACAGTGTTATTCCCCATGAGAATGTGGGGAATAAGAGAAGCCTCAATGGAAGAGAAGATCTCCAGAGAAGATGCCATATGGTGAGAAGCACCTGAATCAAGTATCCAAGGGACCTATGAAGGGGATGCAACGGAAGCCCATAATGCATGACCCTATCCAAAATCTTGTCTAGATGTTGAAGATGAGGTAGAAGACTGAAAAGTAGACCCCTGTGAGGATGGAGAGGAAATAGTGCTCTTCTGAAGGAGAGCTTGCAAATCTGCAATCTATTTCTCATAGCCATCAAATCTCTTATAAAAACACTATGACTCATCATGGGACCCCTTCTGACAATAGGAACATGTAGGGTGTTGAGTCTTCTATTTCTCCTTCTTAGAAGAAGATGGTGGGCCAGTAGAGTGCCGAGAAGAGGAATCAGATATTTTCTTTGGCTTCAGCTTCTATGTATCCTGAGATGACTTGGAAAGAAATGCCTGTGACTGTGAACCTATAAGAGAATCCATCTGACTGAGCTTGGACTGCTCACGAGTTAACCTATCATAGAAGGTCTCAAAAGAGGGCATAACATGCCGTGCACCCACTGCATCCATAGTGGAGTAGAAGGTAGAAGTGAAAATCTGATAAGGACCATGAAGCTTTGAGATTATCAGGAAGATACACTCATCATCTGACTTTATCTTTCTAGCAACCTATAAAATAGATTAAAGAGACTTGAACTTCATCAATAAGTGCTCAATGCTGGTGAATGATTCAGGTGCCAAGGAGGTGAACTCTGCATCTGTCTGGAGAATCCTGAACTGATTCATGGTGCCAAACAAGGTGGAAAACTTGTCCCACATATCCCTGGGTGTGGTCAGACCATCCAAGTGAAATAACAACCCATCTAAAATATTCATGGAAATGAGGCCCATTGCCTCAACCATCCTATTTTTATGCATGAGAGCCTCATAAGGCCTCTGTAGAACTGGCTGACCTGTATCCAAGTAGGACCATAAACCTCATGACATGAGGAGTCTATTCATTTGTGGCTTCCATGTGTGGTAGTTATGTGGAGTTAGAATGATAATGGATGTGTTTGACATTGAGAGAAGAAGACGGAAGTAGAAGGGTCTCTTTGAATTTAAAATGTAGAAATAAATAGGAACCCCCCACAAACTATCAACCTAACACCCATACACCACAAGATGAAGCAAAAAACCACAAAGAAAAAGAGAAAAACTTGAGGTCCAAATGCAGAGGAGGGAAACAAAGCCTCAAATTTGACACCAAAAATAGGAGCTCAAATGGTGGAACTAGTGATCAAGACTAGCATCAACATGTCTGGCTCAGAAACACCTTTCCAGCGATATTTTGTTTTTAAAAAATGGACACTGTATGCCTAGGATATGGCCAAAAAGGTACAAGTACCCCCAAAATGCAAGCTCACTAGAAAAACACAGTCCCAAAAAAAAATTTGACGTCCAAATGACTGTCACCCGTCTATGAAGTTAAATTTGACACCTGTCACTGCTTGCCGAAAAAAAAATTTAGTTGCAAAATTTTTTTTGAAATCTGCCATAAAATTTGGAAAAACTGGCAAAAAAAAATTTCTGATCGCTGACATCATAAATGACATCAGCCCTACGCAGGAGGTGGTGGGTCGGTGGAAGTGGGTGGCTGGCTGCTGACGCTGCGGTGGCCAGTGGGCGGCTCCGCTGCGGAGCACCACCGGTGGCGCTGGGGTGGCCGGTGGGCGGCGCGCCGGTGGGTGGGTCAGGCGTGGGCCAGGCTGGGCCGGGTGGCGGTGGCTGCGGGGTGGTGCGATGGTGGCGCACCCCGGTTGTGACAAAAAACCTTAAAAACTTGCATTTTTTAAAAAAAAAATTAATTTTTTGCCTCAAAATCTATGTCTGTACGGCTATAGAAGGCCAAAATAAATTTTCCAGATGCTCCGGTGTCTAAATCAGACATTTTTTATATGAATCTTGGGTTTTTTGGGCCTTTCAGACTCAACAGTGAGGTTAGTATTGGTCCAAAATGCTCTAAAAAATAGAGACCCCCCATAACCAATAAATAATATTAAAAAATGATCTGACAGCTTCAACCCCTCAGGATGCGAAGAGCTTGCTTCAGTAGAACTCGAACAAGCCACAACAAAAAAGCTCTGATACCATGTAGAAACTGATGAAATATTAGATTCAACTCCAAGATCCAACTGCATGCAATAAACCTGTCACAAAGAATGAGGCAACAATATGGAAAAAGCAAAACCCTCTTGTGCTCAAAAATGTCAGAGCTCAAAAAGTATTATGAGAGCATAAAACAAATAATTACAAAAGCAGCTTATAAGGATGAAAACCCTAAAGCCACACAAAGCTAGGTTGATGAATAATAATTAATATGAATATTAATTATTATTCACCTAAAAGGAGTAAGCTTAAGTGAAATAGAATAATAGAGGACTTAATTAATTAAACCAAAATGATTTAATTATAAAGTAAAATATATCTATTACTCTAACAAGGAGAACCCACCTAATATTTTGACATCAAATGCTTCCATTTTAAATTTCACGAAGATCAGACCTCATCTGAAATATTAATTTAAACATTCAATTTTACTCCCAGACGTAAAACATGTCAAAAAAAAGTTTCAATTTTGCACAATAAGAGGTAAACCCAAATAATATTTTGATGTCAAATACTTCCATTTTAAATTTCATGAACATCGGAGCTCATTTGAAATATTAATTTAAACTTTTAATTTTGCTCAATCAGAGGAAAAACCACCTAATATTTTTCTGTCAAATGCTTCTAATTTAAATTGGAAGCATTTGACATCAAAATATCAATTTAAAGTTTCAAATATTAATTTAAAGTTTCAATTTTATACAATCAGAGGAAAACCCACATAGTATTTTAATGTCAAATGCTTCCATTTTAAACCTCACGAAGATCAGATCTCAATTGAAATATTAATTTAAAGTTTCAATTTTGCTCAATCAGAGGAAAACCCATCTAATATTTTGATGTCAAATGCTTCTATTTTAAATTTCACAGTGATCCAAGCTCATTTGAAATATTAGTTTCAAGTTTCAATTGTACACAATCAGTGGAAAACCCACCTAATATTTTGATGTCAAATGCTTCCAATTTAAATTTCACAAAGATCGGAGCTTGTTTGAAATATTAATTTAAAGTTTCAATTTTCTCAATCAGAGGAGAACCCACCTAATATTTTTATCTCAAATGCTTCCATTTTAAATTTCACGAAGATTAGAGCTCATTTGAAATATTAATTTAAACATTCAATTTTACTCCCAGATGTAAAACGTGTCACAAAAAAGTTTCAATTTTGCACAATCAGAGGTAAACCCATCTAATATGTTGATGTCAAATGCTTCCATTTTAAATTTCAAGAGCATCAGAGCTCATTTTAAATATTAATTTAAACTTTCAATTTTGCTCAATCAGAGGAAAAGCCACCTAATATTTTGATGTCAAATGCCTCTATTTTAAATTAGAAGCATCTGACATCAAAATATTAACTTAAAGTTTCAGATATTAATTTAAAGTTTCAGTTTTACAGAATCAGAGGAAAAGCCACCTAATATTTTAATGTCAAATGCTTCCATTTTAAATTTCAAGAAGATCGGATCTCGTTTGAAATATTAATTTAAAGTTTCAATTTTGCTCAATCAGAGGAAAACCCACCTAATATTTTGATGTCAAATGCTTCTATTTTAAATTTCATGGAGATCAGAGCTCGTTTGATATATTAATTTAAAGTTTCAATTTTACACAATCAATGGAAAACCCACCTAATATTTTGATGTCAAATGCTTCCATTTTAAATTTCAAGAAGATCGGAGCTCGTTTGAAATATTAGTTTAAAATTTGAATTTTCTCAATCAGAGGAGAACCCACCTAATATTTTGATGACAAATGCTTCCATTTTAAATTTCATGAAGATCGGAGCTCATTTGAAATATTAATTTAAACATTCAATTTTGCTCCTAGGCGTAAAACGTGTCACAAAAAAGTTACAATTTTGCACAATCAGAGCTAAACCCACCTAATATTTTGATGTCAAATGCTTCCATTTTAAGTTTCACGAGCATCGGAGCTCGTTTGAAATATTAATTTAAACTTTCAATTTTGCTCAATCAGAGGAAAACCCGCCTAATATTTTGATGTCAAATGCTTCTATTTTAAATTGGAAGGATATGACATCAAAATATTAATTTAATGTTTATAATATTAATTTAAAGTTTTAGTTGTACTCAATCAGAGGAAAACCCACCTAATATTTTAATGTCAAATGCTTCCATTTTAAATTTCACGAAGATCAAATCTCGTTTGAAATATTAATTTAAAGTTTCAATTTTTCTCAATCAGAGGAAACCCCACCTAATATTTTAATGTCAAATGCTTCTATTTTAAATTTCACGGAGATCCGAGGTCGTTTGAAATAATTATTTCAAGTTTCAGTTTTACACAATCATTGGAAAACCCACCTAATATTTTGATGTCAAATGTATCCAATTTAAATTTCATGAAGATCAGAGCTCGTTTGAAATATTAATTTAAAGTTTTAATTCTCTCAATGATGCAGCAACTTCCGGAGGTCATAACTTTTGACTCGGATGTGGGTTTTGGCTGAAATTTTACAGGCGGATATGTGAGCTAGATTTAATTATATTTATAGACACACCATCTCATTTTCTGGTCGTTTCGACGTATTTTTGGGAGCCTAAAGTTTCATCTTGACCTTCAAAATTAGCTTGTTTCTTTTCTTTCCACCTTTTTGAGTTTTGTTTTTTTTAATAAATCTGAAATTGTGTTTCTGATTTTGTGGATTAGTTGGCAATTCATCTTTCCTTAGTTGATATATTTTCTAGGGAAAAATTGAGATTCTTAGGATGAGTTTTAAAAGTTAACAAAAATGGAAAAAAAAAAAAATTTCCCAAAAATCTGCCAAATATGGTAATTTCTGAAATTGTAATAAGTAGGAGTATTCTCTCATTGTAGAGGAGAGTAGTTGGACGCAAATATTGAGAATTTGGAATTCTATCATTCTGGCATTGTGTTGTCTTTTTTGGTGAATTGTGTTTCTGAAGGTTTTGGGCTACATCACTCAATTAGAGGAAAACCCACCTCATATTTTGATGTCAAATGCTTCCATTTTAAATTTCACGAAGATCAGAGCTCATTTAAAATATTAATTTAAACATTCAATTTTGCTCCTAGACGTAAAAAGTGTCACAAAAAAGTTTCAATTTTGCACAATCAGAGGTAAACCCACCTAATACTTTGATGTCAAATGCTTCCATTTTGAATTAGAGCGTTAGAGCTCATTTTAAATATTAATTTAAACTTATAATTTTGCTCAATCAGAGGAAAAACTGCCTAATATTTTGATGTCAAATGCCTTTATTTTAAATTAGAAGCATCTGACATCAAAATATTAACTTAAAGTTTCAGATATTAATTTAAAGTTTCAGTTTTATAGAATTAGAGGAAAACCCACCTAATATTTTAATGTCAAATGCTTCCATTTTAAATTTCAAGAAGATCAAATCTCGTTTGAAATATTAATTTAAAGTTTCAATTTTGCTCAAATAGAGGAAAACCCACCTAATATTTTGATGTCAAATTCTTCTATTTTAAATTTCATGGAGATCCAAGCTCATTTGATATATTAATTTTAGGTTTAGATTTTACACAATCAGTGGAAAACCCACCTAATATTTTGATGTCAAATGCTTCCATTTTAAATTTCAAGAAGATTGGAGCTTGTTTGAAATATTAGTTAAAAGTTTGAATTTTATCAATCAGAGGAGAACCCAACTAATATTTTGATGACAAATGCTTCCATTTTTAATTTCACAAAGATCAGAGCTCAATTGAAATATTAATTTAAACATTCAATTTTGCTCCCGAGCGTAAAACGTGTCACAAAAATGTTACAATTTTTCACAATTAGAGGTAAACCCACCTAATATTTTGATGTCAAATGCTTCCATTTTAAGTTTCACAAACATTAGAGTTCGGTTGAAATATTAATTTAAACTTCCAATTTTGCTCAATCAGAGGAAACCCCACCTAATATTTTGATGTCAAATGCTTCTATTTTAAATTGGAAGGATCTGACATCAAAATATTAATTTAAAGTTTCAAATATTAATTTAAAGTTTTAGTTGTACACAATCAGAGGAAAACCCACCTAATATTTTAATGTCAAATGCTTCCATTTTAAATTTCATGAAGATCGGATCTCTTTTGAAATATTAATTTAAAGTTTCAATTTTGCTCAATCAGAGGAAAACCCACCTAATATTTTGATGTCAAATGCTTCTATTTTAAATTTCACGGAGATCCGAGCTCATTTGAAATATTAATTTGGAGTTTCAGTTTTACACAATCAGTGGAAAACCCACTTAATATTTTGATGTCAAATGCTTCTAATTTAAATTTCACGAAGATCAGAGCTCATTCAAAATATTAATTTAAAGTTTCAATTCTCTCAATGATGCAACAACTTCCGGAGGTCATAACTTTTGACTCAAATGTGGGTTTTGGCTGAAATTTTACAGGCGGATTCGTGTGCTAGATTTAATGGTAATCCTAGCCAGGCTAGCTATTTTTTCACTCATTTTGACATCTTTTTAGGAGCCTAAAGTTTCATCTTGACCTTCAAAATTAGCTTCTTTCTTTTCTTTCCACCTTTTTGAGTTTTATTTTTTGTAATAAATCTGAAATCGTGTTTTTGATTTCATGGTTTAGTTGGCAATTCATATTGCCTTAGTTGATAAATTTTCTAGGGAAAAATCAAGATTCTTAGGATGAGTTTTAAAAGTTACCAAAAATGGAAAAAAAATAATTTTTCCCAAAAATCTGCCAAATATGGTAATTTTTGGAATTGTAATAAGTAGGAGTTTTCTTTCATTGTAGAGGAGAGTAGTTGGACGCAGTCAATGAGAATTTGGAATTCTGTCATTCTGGCATTGTGTTGTCTTTTTTTGTGAATTGTGTTTCTTAAGGTTTTGGGCTACATCACTCAATCAGAGGAAAACCCACCTAATATTTTGATGTCAAATGCTTCCATTTTAAACTTCACAAAGATTAGAGCTCATTTGAAATATTATTTTAAACATTCAATTTTTCTCCCAGACGCAAAACATGTCAGAAAAAAGTTTCAATTTTGCACAAATAGAGGTAAACCCACCTAATATTTTGATGTCAAATGCTTCCATTTTAAATTTCAAGAACATTAGAGCTCGTTTGAAATATTAATTTAAACTTTCAATTTTGCTAAATCAGAGGAAAACCCACCTAATATTATAATATCAAATGCTTCTATTTTAAATTGGAAGCATTTGACATCAAAATATTAATTTAAAGTTTCAAATATTAATTTAAAGTTTCAGTATTACACAATAAGAGGAAAACCCACCTAATATTTTCATGTCAAATGCTTCCATTTTAAATTTCATGAAGATCGAATCTTGTTTGAAATATTAATTTAAAGTTTCAATTTTTCTCAATCAAAGGAAACCCCACCTAATATTTTAATGTCAAATGCTTCTATTTTAAATTTCACGGAGATCTAACATTGTTTGAAATATTGATTTTGAGTTTCATTTTTACACAATCAGTGGAAAACCCGTCTAATATTTTGATGTCAAATGCTTCCAATTTAAATATCATGAAGATCAGAGCTTGTTTGAAATATTAATTTAAAGTTTCAATTCTCTTAATGATGCAGCAACTTCCGGAGGTCATAACTTTTGACTCGAATGTGGGTTTTGGCTTAAATTTTACAGGCAGTTTCGTGAGGTAGATTTAATCATAGATCTAGTCACACTAGCTCGTTAGCCGGTCATTTTGACATATTTTTGGGAGGCTAAAGTTTAATCTTGACCTTCAAAATTAGCTTTTTTCTTTTCTTGCCACCTTTTCCACCTTTTTGAGTTTTGTTTTTTGTATTAAATTCAAAATCATGTTTCTAATTTCATGGATTACTTGGCAATTCACCTTCCCTTAGTTGATAGATTTTCTAGGGCAAAATTGAGATTTTTTAGGATGATTTTTAAAAGTTACCAAAAATGGAAAAAAAAATAGTTTTTTCCTGAAAAATCTACCAAATATGGTAATTTTAGAAATGGTAATAAGTAGGAGTTTTCTTTCATTGTAGACGAGAGTAGTTGGACACAGTTAATGAGAATTAGGAATTCTATCATTCTGGCATTGTGTTGTCTTTTTTTTGTGAATTGTGTTTCTGAAGGTTTTGGGCTACATCACTCAATCAGAGGAAAACCCACCTAATATTTTGGTTTTAAATGCTTCCATTTTAAATTTCATGAAGATTGGAGCTCATTTGAAATATTAATTTAAATATTCAATTTTGCTCCCGGACGCAAAACATGTCAAAAAATTTTCAATTTGGCACAATCAGAGGTAAACCCACCTAATATTTTGATGTCAAATGCTTCCCATTTAAATTTCACGAACATTGGAGCTCGTTCGAAACATTAATTTAAACTTTCAATTTATCTAAATCAGACAAAAACCCATCTAATATTATGATGTCAAATGCTTTTATCTTAAATTGGAAGCATTTGACATCAAAATATTAATTTAAAGTTTCAGTTTTACACAATCAGAGGAAAACCCACCTAATATATTAATGTCAAATGCTTCCATTTTAAACTTCACGAAGATCGGATCTCGTTTGAAATATTAATTTAAAGTTTTAATTTTTCTCAATAAAAGCAAAACCCACCTAATATTTTGATGTTAAATGCTTTTATTTTAAATTTCACAGAAATCCGAGCTCGTTTGAAATATTAATTTCAAGTTTCAATTTTACACACTCAGTGGAAAACCCACCTAATATTTTGATGTCAAATGCTTCCAATTTAAATTTCATGAAGATCGGAGCTCGTTTGAAATATTAATTTAAAGTTTCAATTTTCTCAATCAGAGGAGAACCCACCTAAT
>MU222169.1:364361-385735 GCA_018584345.1 Thuja plicata | reverse complement strand
AATATTAATTTAAACATTCAATTTTGCTCCCGGATGTAAAACGTGTCACAAAAAAGTTTCAATTTTGCACAATCAGAGGTAAACCCACCTAATATTTTGATGTCAAATGCTTCCATTTTAAATTTCACGAAGATCATAGCTCATTTGAAATATTGATTTCAAGTTTCAGTTTTGCACAATCAGTGGAAAACCCACCTAATATTTTGATGTCAAATGCTTCCAATTTAAATTTCACGAAGATCAGAGCTCGTTTGGAATATTAATTTTAAGTTTCAATTCTCTCAATGATGCAGCAACTTTCGGAGGTCATAACTTTTGACTCGGATGTGGGTTTTGGCTGAAATTTTACAGGTGGATTTGTGAGCTAGATATAATGGTATCAGAAGCCACGCTACCTCATTTTACAGTCATTTCAACATATTTTTGGGAACCTGAAGTTTCATCTTGACCTTCAAGATTAGCTATTTTCTTCTTTCCACCTTTTTGAGTTTTGATTTTTCTAATAAATCTGAAATCGTGTTTCTGATTTCATGGATTAGTTTGCAATTCATCTTGCCTTATTTGATATATTTTCTAGGGAAAAATTGAGATTCTTAAGATGAGTTTTAAAAGTTACCAAAAATGGAAAAAAAATATTTTTCCCAAAAGTCTGCCAAATATGGTAATTTCAAAATTGTATTAAGTAGGAGTTTTTTTTCATTGTAGAGGAGAGTGGTTGGACGCAGTAAATGAGAATTTGGAATTCTATCATTCTGGCATTGTGTTGTCTTTTTTTATAAATTGTGTTTCTGAAGGTTTTGGGCTACATTACTCAATCAGAGGAAAATCCACCTAATATTTTGATGTCAAATACTTCCATTTGAAATTTCACAAAGATCGGAGCTCATTTGAAATATTAATTTAAACATTCAATTTTGCTCCCAGACGCAAAATGTGTCACAAAAAAGTTTCAATTTTGCACAATCAGAGGTAAACCCACCTAATATTTTGATGTCAAATGCTTCCATTTTAAATTTCAAGAGCATCAGAGCTAGTTTTAAATATTAATTTAAACTTCCAATTTTGCTCAATCAGAGGAAAACCCACCTAATATTTTTATGTCAAATGCCTCTATTTTAAATTCTAAGCATCTAACATCAAAATAGTGACTTAAAGTTTCAGATATTAATTTAGTATTTCAGTATTATAGAATCAGAGGAAAACCCACCTAATATTTTAATGTCAAATGCTTCGATTTTAAATTTCAAGAAGATTGGATCTCATTTAAAATATTAATTTAAAGTTTCAATTTTGCTCAATCAGAGGAAAACCCACCTAATATTTTGATGTCAAATGCTTCTATTTTAAATTTCATGGAAATCCGAGCTCGTTTGATATATTAATTTCAAGTTTCAATTTTACACAATTAGTGGAAAACCCACCTAATATTTTGATGTCAAATGCTTCCATTTTAAATTTCAAGATGGGAGCTCGTTTGAAATATTAGTTTAAAGTTTGAATTTTCTCAATCAGAGGAGAACCCACTTAATATTTTGATGACAAATGCTTCCATTTTAAATTTCACAAAGATCGGAGCTCAATTGAAATATTAATTTAAACATTCAATTTTGCTCCTGGACGTAAAATGTGTCACAAAAAAGTTACAGTTTTGCACAATCAGAGGTAAACCCACCTAATATTTTGATGTCAAATGCTTCTATTTTAAATTTCACGAACATCGAAGCTCGTTTGAAATATTAATTTAAACTTTTAATTTTGCTCCATCAGAGGAAAACCCACCCAATATTTTGATGTCAAATGCTTCTATTTTAAATTGGAAGGATCAGACATTAAAATATTAATTTAAAGTTTCAAATATTAATTTAAAGTTTCAGTTGTACACAATCATAGGCAAACCCACCTAATAGTTTAATGTCAAATGCTTCCATTTTAAATTTCATGAGGTTCGGATCTCGTTTGAAATATTAATTTAAAGTTTCAATTTTGCTCAATCAGAGGAAAACCCACCTAATATTTTGATGTCAAATGCTTGTATTTTAAATTTCACAGAGATCCAAGCTCGTTTGAAATATTGATTTCAAGTTTTAGTTTTACACAATCAGTGGAAAACCCACCTAATATTTTGATGTCAAATGCTTCCAATTTAAATTTCAGAAAGATCAAAGCTCGTTCAAAATATTAATTTAAAGTTTCAATTCTCTCAATGATGTAGCAACTTCTGGAGCACATAACTTTTGACTCAAATGTGGGTTTTGGCTGAAATTTTATAGGAAAATTTGTGAGCTAGATTTAATGTTAATTCTAGCCAAGCTAGCTCTATTGCCACTCGTTTTGACATCTTTTTGGGAGCCTGAAGTTTCATCTTGACCTTCAAAATTAGCTTTTTTCTTTTCTTTCCACCTTTTTGAGTTTTATTTTTTGTAATAAATCTGAAATCGTGTTTATGATTTTGTGGATTAGTTGGAAATTCATATTGCCTTAGTTGATATATTTTCTAGGGAAAAATTGAGATTCTTTGGATGAGTTTTAAAAGTTACCAAAAATGGAAAAAAGTAATTTTTCCTAAAAATCTGCCAAATATGGTAATTTTCAAAATTGTAATAAATAGGAGGTTTCTTTCATTGTAGAGGAGAGTGGTTGGATGCAGTTAATGAGAATTTGGAATTCTATCATTCTGGCATTGTGTTGTCTTTTTTCATGAATTGTGTTTCTGAAGGTTTTTGGCTACATCACTCAATCAGAGGGAAACCCACCTAATATTTTGATGTCAAATGTTTCCATTTTAAATTTCACAAAGATCGGAGCTCATTTGAAATATTAATTTAAACATTCAATTTTTCTCCCAGACGCAAAATGTGTCACAAAAAAGTTTCAATTTTGCACAATCAGAGGTAAACCCACCTAATATTTTGATGTCAAATGCTTTCATTTTAAATTTCACGAATATCAGAGCTCGTTTGAAATATTAAACTTTCAATTTTTCTCAATCAAAGGGAAACCCACCTAATATTATGATGTCAAAAGCTTCTATTTTAAATTGGAAGCATTTGACATCAAAATATTAATTTAAAGTTTTAGTTTTACACAATCAGAGGAAAACCCACCTAATATTTTAATATCAAATTCCTCCATTTTAAACTTCACGAAGATGGGGTCTCATTTCAAATATTAATTTAAAGTTTCAATTTTGCTCAATCAGAGCAAAACCCACCTAATATTTTGATGTCAAATGCTTCTATTTTAAATTTCATGAAGATTCAAGCTCGTTTGAAATATTAAACTCAAGTTTCAATTTTACATAATCAATGGAAAACCCACCTAATATTTTGATGTCAAATGCTTCCAATTTACATTTCACGAAGATCGGAGCTCCTTTGAAATATTTATTTAAAGTTTCAATTTTCTCAAGCAAAGGAGAACCCACCTAATATTTTGATGTCAAATGCTTCCATTTTAAATTTCAGGAAGATTAGAGCTCATTTGAAATATTAATTTAAACATTCAATTTTTCTCTCGTACGTAAAATGTGTCACAAAAAAGTTTCAATTTTGCACAATCAGAGGTAAACCCACCTAATATTTTGATGTCAAAAGCTTCCATTTTAAATTTTATGAACATCAGAGCTCATTTGAAATATTAATTTAAACTTTCAATTTTTCTCAATTAGAGGAAAACCTACGTAATATTTTGATGTCAAATGCTTCTATTTTAAATTGGAAGGATCTGACATCAAAATATTAATTTAAAGTTTCAAATATTAAGTTAAAGTTTTAGTTGTACACAATCAGAGGAAAACCCACCTAATATTTTAATGTCAAATGCTTCCATTTTAAATTTCATGAAGATCGGATCTCGTTTGAAATATTAATTTAAAGTTTCAATTTTTCTCAATCACAGGAAAACCCACCTAATATTTTGATGTCAAATGCTTCTATTTTAAATTTCACAGAGGTCCGAGCTCATTTGAAATATTGATATCGAGTTTCAATTTTACACAATCAGTGGAAAACCCACCTTATATTTTGATGCCGAATGCTTCCAATTTAAATTTCACGAAGATTAGAGCTCGTTTGAAATATTAATTTAATGTTTCAATTCTCTCAATGATGCAGCAACTTTCAGAGGTCATAACTTTTGACTTGGATGTGGGGTCTGGCTGAAATTTTGTAGGCAGATTTGTGAGCTAGATTTGATGATAAAGATAAGCAAGGTAGCTCTTTTGCCGGTCGTTTTGACATCTTTTCAGGAGCCTGAAGTTTCATCTTAACCTTCAAAATTATCTTTTTTCTTTTCTTTCCACCTTTTTGAGTTTTATTTTTTGTAATAAATCTGAAATCGTGCTTTTGATTTCCTGGTTTAGTTGGCAATTCATATTGCCTTAGTTGATAAATTTTCTAGGGAAAAATCAAGATTCTTAGGATGAGTTTTAAAAGTTACCAAAAATGGAAAAAAACTATTTTTCCCAAAAATCTGGCAATTATGGTAATTTTTGAACTTGTAATAAGTAGGAGTTTTCTTTGATTGTAGAGGAGAGTAGTTGGACGCAGTTAATGAGAATTTACAATTCTATCATTCTGTCATTCTGTTGTCTTTTTTTGTGAATTGTGTTTCTGAAGGTTTTGGGCTACATCACTCAATCAAAGGAAAACCCACCTAATATTTTGATGTCAAATGCTTCCATTTTAAATTTCATGAAGATCGGAGCTCATTTGAAATATTAATTTAAACATTCAATTTTTCTCCTGGACATAAAACTTATCACAAAAAAGTTTCAATTTTGCACAATCAGAGGTAAACCCACCTAATATTTTGATGTTGAAAATGCTTCCATTTTAAATTTCATGAACATCGGAGTTCGATTGAAATATTAATTTAAACTTTCAATTTTGCTAAATCAGAGAAAAACCCACCTAATATTTTAATGTCAAATGCTTCAATTTTAAACATCACGAAGATCGGATCTCGTTTGAAATATTAATTTAAAGTTTCAATTTTGCTCAATCAGAACAAAACCCACCTAATATTTTGATGTCAAATGCTTCTATTTTAAATTTCATGGAGATCCGAGCTGGTTTGAAATATTAATTTCAAATTTAAATTTTACATAATCAGTGGAAAACCCACCTAATATTTTGATGTGAAATGCTTCCAATTTAAATTTCACGAAGATCATAGCTCGTTTGAAATATTAATTAAAAGTTTCAATTTTCTCAATCAGAGGAGAACCCACGTAATATTTTGATGTCAAATGCTTCCATTTTAAATTTCATGAAGATCAGAGCTCATTTGAAATAATAATTTAAACATTCAATTTTGCTCCCTGACGTAAAACGTGTCACAAAAAAGTTTCAATTTTTCACAATCAGAGGTAAACCCACCTAATATTTTGAATTCAAATGCTTCCATGTTAAATTTCACAAACATCGGAGCTCGTTTGAAATATTAATTTAAACTTTCAATTTTGCTCAATCAGAGGAAAACCCACCTAATATTATGATGTCAAATGCTTCTATTGTAAATTGGAAGCATTTGACATCAAAATATTAATTTAAAGTTTCAGTTTTACAGAATCAGATGAAAACCCACCTAATATTTTAATGTTAAATACTTCCATTTCAAATTTCATGAAGATCGGATCTCGTTTGAAATATTAATTTAAAGTTTCAATTTTGCTCAATCAGAGGAAAACCCACCTAATATTTTGATGTCAAATGCTTCTATTTTAAATTTCATGGAGATCCGAGCTCGTTTGAACTATTAATTTCAAGTTCTAATTTTACACAATCAGAGGAAAACCCACCTAATATTTTGATGTCAAATGCTTCCATTTTAAATTTCACGAAGATCGAAGCTCGTTTGAAATATTAATTTAAACTTTCAATTTTGCTCAATCAGAGGAAAAGCCACCTAATATTTTGATTTGAAATGCTTCTATTTTAAATTGGAAGGATCTCACATCTAAATATTAATTTAAAGTTTCAAATATTAATTTAAAGTTTCAGTTGTACACAATCGTAGGAAAACCCACCTAATAGTTTAATGTCAAATGCTTCCATTTTAAATTTGATGAGGTTCGGATCTCGTTTGAAATATTAATTTAAAGTTTCAATTTTGCTCAATCAGAGGAAAACCCACCTAATATTTTTATGTCCAATGGTTCTATTTTAAATTTCACAAATATCCGAGCTCGTTTGAAATATTGATTTCGAGTTTTAGTTTTAAATAATCAGTGGAAAAGCCACATAATATTTTGATGTCAAATGCTTCCAATTTAAATTTCACGAAGATCAGAGCTCATTCAAAATATTAATTTAAAGTTTCAATTCTCTCAGTGATGCAGCAACTTCCGGAGGTCATAAATTTTGACTCAGATGTGGCTTTTGGCTGAAATTTTACAGGCAGATTTGTGAGCTAGATTTAATTGTAACTCTAGTGAGGCTAGCTCTTTTGACAGTCGTTTTGACATCTTTTTGGGAGCCTGAAGTTTCATCTTGACCTTCAAAATTAGCTTTTTTCTTTTCTTTCCACCTTTTTGAGTTTTGTTTTTTGTAATAAATCTGAAATCGTGTTTCTGATTCCATTTTAAATTTCACGAAGATCGGAGCTCATTTGAAATATTTATTTAAATATTCAATTTTGCTCCCAGAAGCAAAATGTGTCACAAAAAAGTTTCAATTTTGCACAATCAGAGGTAAACCCACCTAATATTTTGATGTCAAATGCTTTCATTTTAAATTTCATGAACATTAGAGCTCATTTGAAATGTTAATTTAAACTTTCAATTTTGCTTAATCAGAGGAAAACCCACCTAATATTATGATCTCAAATGCTTCTATTTTAAATTGGAAGCATTTGACATCAAAATATTAATTTAAAGTTTCAATTTTACACAATCAGAACAAAACCCACCTAATATTTTAATATCAAATTCTTCCATTTTAAACTTCACGAAGATCGGATCTTGTTTTAAATATTAATTTAAAGTTTCAATTTTGTTCAATCAGAGCAAAACCTACCTAATATTTTGATATCAAATGCTTCTATTTTAAATTTCACAAAGATTCGAGCTCGTTTGAAATATTAATTTCAAGCTTCAATTTTACACAATCAGTGGAAAACCCACCTAATATTTTGATGTCAACTGCTTCCAATTTAAATTTCACGAAGATCGGAGCTCATTTGAAATATTAATTTAAAGTTTTAGTTTTCTCAATCAGAGGAGAACCCAGCTAATATTTTGATGTCAAATGCTTCGATTTTAACTTTCACGAAGATCAGAGCTCATTTAAAATATTAATTTAAACATTTAATTTTTCTCCTGTACGTAAAACGCGTCACAAAAAAGTTTCAATTTTGCACAATCAGAGGTAAACCCACCTAATATTTTGATGTCAAATGCTTCCGTTTTAAATTTCACGAACATCAGAGCTTGTTTGAAATATTAATTTAGACTTTCAATTTTGCTCAATCAGAGGAAAACCCACCTAAGATTTTGATGTTAAATGCTTCTATTTTAAATTGGAAGGATCTGACATCAAAATATTAATTTAAAGTTTTAGTTGTACACAATCAGAGGAAAACCCACCTAATATTTTAATGTCAAATGCTTCCATTTTCAAGTTCAGGAAGATCGGATCTCATTTGAAATATTAATTTAAAGTTTCAATTTTTCTCAATCACAGGAAAACCCACCTAATATTTTGATGTCAAATGCTTCTATTTTAAATTTCACGGAGGTCCGAGCTCGTTTGAAATATTGATTTTGAGATTCAATTTTACACAATATGTGGAAAACCCACCTGATATTTTGATGCCAAATGCTTCCAATTTAAATTTCATGAAGATCAAAGCTCATTTGAAATATTAATTTAAAGTTTCAATTCTCTTAATGATGCAACAACTTCCGAAGGTCATAACTTTTGACTCGGATGTGGGTTTTGGCTGAAATTTTATAGGTGGATTTGTGAGCTAGATTTAATGATTAAAATAGACAAGCTAGCTCTTTTTCCGATCGTTTTGACATCTTTTTGGGAGCCTGAAGTTTCATCTTAACCTTCAAAATTAGCTTTTTTCTTTTCTTTCCACCTTTTTGAGTTTTGTTTTTTGTAATAAATCTAAAATTGTGTTTCTGATTTCGTGGATTAGTTGGCAATTCATCTTGCCTTAGTTGATAGATTTTCTAGGGAAAAATTAAGATTCTTAGCATGAGTTTTAAAAGTTACCAATAATGGAAAAAAACTATTTATCCCAAAAATCTGCCAATTATGGTAATTTTTGAAATTGTAATTAGGAGTTTTCTTTGATTGTAGAGGAGAGTAGTTTGACGCAGTTAATGAGAATTTAGTATTCTATCATTCTGGCATTGTGTTATCTTTTTTTGTGAATTGTGTTTCTGAAGGTTTTGGGCTACATCACTCAATCAAAGGGAAACCCACCTAATATTTTGAGGTCAAATGCTTCCATTTTAAATTTCACAAAGATCGAAGCTCAATTGAAATATTAATTTAAACATTCAATTTTTCTCCCGGACATAAAACATGTCACAAAAATGTTTCAATTTTGCACAATCAGAGGTAAACCCACCTAATATTTTGATGTCAAATGCTTCCATTTTAAATTTCATGAACATCAGAGCTCATTTGAAATATTAATTTAAACTTTAAATCAGAGGAAAACCCACCTAATATTATGATGTCAAATGCTTCTATTTTAAATTGGAAGCATTTGAAGTTAAAATATTAATTTAAAGTTTCAAATATTAATTTAAAGTTTCAGTTTTACACAATCAGAGGAAAACCCACCTAATATTTTAATGTCAAATGCTTCCATTTTAAACTTCACGAAGATCAGATCTCGTTTGAAATATTAATTTAAAGTTTCAATTTTGCTCAATCAAAGCAAAACCCACCTAATATTTTGATGTCAAATGCTTCTATTTTAAATTTCATGGAGATCCAATCTCGTCTTAAAAATTAATTTCAAGTTTCAATTTTATACAATCAGTGGAAAACCCACCTAACAATTTGATGTCAAATGGTTCCAATTTAAATTTCACAAAGATCGGAGCTCATTTGAATTATTAATTTAAAGTTTCAATTTTCTCAATCAGAGGAGAATCCACCTAATATTCTGATGTCAAATACTTCCATTTTAAATTTCATGAAGATCGGAGCTCATTTGAAATATTAATTTAAACATTCAATTTGCTCCCGGACGTAAAACGTGTCACAAAAAAGTTTCAATTTTACACAATCGGAGGTAAACCCACCTAATATTTTGATGTCAAATGCTTCCATTTTAAATTTCAAGAGCATCAGAGCTCATTTTAAATATTAATTTAAACTTTCAATTTTGCTCAATCAGAGGAAAACCCACCTAATATTTTGATGTCAAATGCCTCTATTTTAAATTAGGAGCATTTGACATCAAAATATTAACTTAAAGTTTCAGATATTAATTTAAAGTTTTAGTTTTAAAGAATCAGAGGAAAACCCACCTAATATTTTAATGTCAAATGCTTCCATTTTAAATTTGTAGAAGATCGAATCTCATTTGAAATATTAATTTAAAATTTCAATTTTGCTCAATCAGAGGAAACCCACCTATTATTTTGATGTCAAATGCTTCTATTTTAAATTTCATGGAGATCCGAGCTCGTTTGATATATTAATTTCATGTTTCAATTTTGCACAATCAGTGGAAAACCCACCTAATATTTTGATGTCAAATGCTTCCATTTTAAATTTCAAGAAGATCAGAGCTCGTTTGAAATATTAGTTTAAAGTTTGAATTTTCTCAATCAGAGGAGAACCCACCTAATATTTTGATGACAAATGCTTCCATTTTAAATTTCACAAAGATTGGAGCTCATTTGAAATATTAATTTAAACATTCAATTTTGCTCCCGGGCGTAAAACATGTCACAAAAAGTTACAATTTTGCACAATCAGAGGTAAATCCACATAATATTTTGATGTCAAATGCTTCCATTTTAAGTTTCACGAACATCAGAGCTTGTTTGAAATATTAATTTAAAGTTTCAATTTTTCTCAATCAGAGGATAACCCATCTAATTTTTTGATGTCAAATGCTTCTATTTTAAATTGGAAGGATTTGACATCAAAATATCAATTTAAAGTTTCAAATATTAATGTCAAATGCTTCTATTTTAAATTTTGCGGAGATCCGAGCTCGTTTGAAATATTGATTTTGAGTTTCAGTTTTACACAATCAGTGGAAAACCCACCTTATATTTTGATGTCAAATGCTTCCAATTTAAATTTCACAAAGATCAAAGCTCGTTTGAAATATTAATTTAATTTTTCAATTCTCTTAATGATGCAGCAACTTTCAGAGGTCATAACTTTTGACTCGAATGTGGGTTTTTGTTGAAATTTTACAGGCGAATTCGTGAGCTAGAATTAATGGTACAAATAAGAAAGCTAGCTTGTTTTCCGGTCATTTTGACATATTTTTGGGAGCCTGAAGTTTCATCTTGACCTTCAAAATTAGCTTTTTTATTTTCTTTTGACCTTTTTGAGTTTTGTTTTTTTTAATAAATCCAAAATCATGTCTCTGATTTCGTGGATTAGTTGGCAATTCATCTTGCCTTAGTTGATAGATTTTCTAGGGAAAAATTGAGATTCTTAGGATGAGTTTTAAAAGTTACCAAAAATGGAGAAAAAAACTATTTTTCCCAAAAATCAGCCAAATATGCTAATTTTCAAAATTGTGATAAGTAGCAGTTTTCTTTTAATATAGAGAAGAATAGTTGGACGCAGTTAATGAGAATTTGGAAGTCTATCAATCTGGCATTGTGTTGTATTTTTTTGTGAATTGTGTTTCTAAAGGTTTTTGGCTACATCACTCAATCATAGGAAAACCCACCTAATATTTTGATGTCAAATGCTTCCATTTTAAATTTCACGAAGATCGGAGCTCATTTGGAATATTAATTTAAACATTCAATTTTTCTACGGGATGCAAAATGTGTCACAAAAAGTTTCACTTTTGCACAATCAGAGGTAAACCCACCTAATATTTTGATGTCAAATGCTTCCTTTTTAAATTTCATGAACATCGAAGCTCGTTAGAAATATTAATTTAAACTTTCAATTTCTCTAAATCAGAGGAAAACCCACCTAATACTATGATGTCAAATGCTTCTATTTTAAATTGGACGCATTTGACATCAAAATATTAATTTAAAGTTTCAAATATTAATTTAAAGTTTTAGTTTTACACAATCAGATCGAAGATCAAAGCTCATTTGAAATATTAAATTAAACATTCAATTTTGCTCCCGGACGTAAAACATGTCACAAAAAAGTTTCAATATTGCAAAAGCGGAGGTAAACCCACCTAATATTTTGATGTCAAATGCTTCCATTTTAAATTTCAAGAGCATCAAAGCTCGTTTTAAATATTAATTTAAACTTTCAATTTTGTTCAATCAGAGGAAAACCCACCTAATATTTTGATGTCAAATGCCTCTATTTTAAATTAGAAGCATCTGACATCAAAATATTAAGTTAAAGTTTTAGATATTAATTTAAATTTTTAGTTTTACAGAATCAGAGGAAAACCCACCTAATACTTTAATGTCAAATGCTTCCAATTTAAATTTCAAGAAGATCAGATCTCATTTGAAATATTAATTTAAAGTTTTAATTTTGCTCAATCAGAGGAAAATGCACCTAATATTTTGATGTCAAATGCTTGTATTTTAAATTTTGATGTCAAATGTTTCCATTTTAAATTTCAAAAAGATCGGAGCTCATTTGTAATAAATCTGAAATTGTGTTTCTGCTTTCGTGGATTAGGTGGCAATTCATCTTGCCTTAGTTGATAGATTTTCTATGGAAAACTTGAGATTCTTAGGATGAGTTTTAAAAGTTACCAAAAATGGAAAAAAATTGTTTTTCCCAAAAATCTACCAAATATGGTAATTTTCAAAATTGTAATAAGTAGGAATTTTCTTTTATTGTAGAGGAGAGTAGTTGGACGTAATTAATGAGAATTTGGAATTCTATCATTCTGGCATTGTGTTGTCTTTTTTTGTGAATTATGTTTCTAAAGGTTTACGGCTACATCACTCAATCAGAGGAAAAGCCACCTTATATTTTGATGTCAAATGCTTCCATTTTAAAATTCACGAAGACCGGAGCTCATTTGAAATATTAATTTAAACATTCAATTTTGCTCCTGAATGCAAAACATGTCACAAACAAGTTTCAATTTTGCATAATCAGACGTAAACCCGCCTAATATTTTGATGTCAAATGCATCCATTTTAAATTTCATGAACATCGGAGCTCATTTGAAATATTAATTTAAACTTTCAATTTCTCTAAATCAGAGGAAAACCCACCTAATATTATGATGTCAAATGCTTCTATTTTAAATTGGAAGCATTTGAAATCAAAATATTAATTTAAACTTTCAAATATTAATTTAAAGTTTCATTTTTACACAATACAAGGAAAACCCACCTAATATTTTAATGTCAAATGCTTCCATTTTAAACTTCACGAAAATCGGATCTTGTTTGAAATATTAATTTAAAGTTTCAATTTTGCTCAATCAGAGCAAAACCCGCCTAATATTTTGATGTCAAAAGCTTCTATTTTAAATTTCACGGAGATCCGAGGTTATTTGAAATATTAATTTCAAGTTTCAATTTTACACAATCAGTGGAAAACCCACCTAATATTTTGATGTAAAATGCTTCTATTTTAAATTGAAAGGATCTGACATCAAAATATTAATTTAAAATTTCAAATATTAATTTAAAGTTTCAGTTGTACACAATTAGAGGAAAACCCACCTAATATTTTAATGTCAAATTCTTCCATTTTAAATTTTATGAAGAATGGATCTAGTTTGAAATATTAATTTAAAGTTTCAATTTTTCTCAATCACAGGAAAACCCACCTAATATTTTGATGTCAAATGCTTCTATTTTAAATTTCACGAAGATCCGTGCTCGTTTGAAACATTGATTTCAATTTTTAGTTTTACACAATGAGTGGAAAAGCCACCTAATATTTTGATTTCAAATGCTTACAATTTAAATTTCACGAAGATCAGAGCTCGTTTGAAATATTAATTTAAAGTTTCAATTCTCTCAATGATGCAGCAACTTCTGGAGGTCATAACTTTTGACTCAGATGTGGGTTTTGGCTAAAATTTTATAGGCGGATTCGTGAGCTAGATTTAATGGTAGAACTAGCCACTCTAGCACTTTTTTGAGTTTTTTTTTTTGTAATAAATATGAAATTGTGTTTCTAATTTCATGGATTAGTTGGCAATTCATCTTGCCTTAGTTGATAGATTTTCTAGCGATAAATCAAGATTCTTAGGATGAGTTTTAAAAGTTACCAAAAATGGAAAAAACTGTATTTTCCAAAAAGTCTGCCAAATATGGTAATTTTAAAAATTATAATAAGGAGTTTTATTTCATTTTAGAGGAGAGTAGTTGGACGCAGTTAATGAGAATTTGGAATTCTATCATTCTGGCATTGTGTTGTCTTTTTTTGTGAATTGTGTTTCTGAAGGTTTTGGGCTGCATCACTCAATCACAGGAAAACCCAGCTAATATTTTGATGTCAAATGCTTCCATTTTAAATTTCATAAAGATCAGAGCTCATTTTAAATATTAATTTAAACATTTAATTTATCTCCCAGACGCAAAACGTGTGTCAAAAAAGTTTCAATTTTGCACAATCAGAGGTAAACCCACCTAATATTTTGATGTCAAATGCTTCCATTTTAAATTTCACAAACATCAGAGCTCATTTGAAATAATAATTTAAACTTTTAATTTTGCTAAATCAGAGGAAAACCCACCTAATATTATGATGTCAAATGCTTCTGTTTTAAATTGGAAGCATTTGACATCAAAATATTAATTTAAAGTTTTAAATATTAATTTAAAGTTAAGGTTTTACACAATCAGAGGAAAACCCACCTAATATTTTATTGTCAAATGCTTCCATTTTAAACTTCACAAAGATTGGATCTCATTTGAACTATTAATTTAAAGTTTCAATTTTGCTTAATCAGAGAAAAACCCACCTAATATTTTGATGTCAAATGCTTATACTTTAAATTTTATTTCACGGAGATCCAAGCTCGTTTGAAATATTAATTTCAAGTTTCAATTTTACACAATCAATGGAAAACGCACCTAATATTTTGATGATAAATGCTTCCAATTTAAATTTCATGAAGATCGGAGCTCGTTTGAAATATTAATTTAAAGTTTTAATTTTCTCAATCAAAGGAGAACCCACCTAATATATTGATGTCAAATGCTTCCATTTTAAATTTCAGGAAGATCAGAGCTGATTTAAAATATTAATTTAAACATTCAATTTTGCTCTCGGAAGTAAATCGTGACACAAAAAAGTTTCAATTTTGCACAATCAGAGGTAAACCCACCTAATATTTTGATGTCAAATGCTTCCATTTTAAATTTTAGGAACATCGGAGCTCATTTGAAATATTAATTTAAACTTTCTATTTTGCTTAATCAGAGGAAAACCCACCTAATATTTTGATGTCAAATGCTTCTATATTGAATTGGAAGCATTTGATATAAAAATATTAATTTGAAGTTTCAGTTTTACACAGTGAGAGGAAAACCCAACTAATATTTTAATGTCAAATGCTTCCATTTTAAACTTAATAAAGATCGGATCTCATTTGAAATATTAATTTAAAGTTTGAATTTTGCTCAATCAGAGCAAAACCCACCTAATATTTTGATGTCAAATGCTTCTATTTTAAATTTTATTTCACAGATATCCGAGCTTGTTTGAAATATTAATTTCAATTTTCAATTTTACACAATCAGTGGAAAACCCACCTAATATTTTGATGTAAAATGCTTCCAATTTAAATTTTATGAAGCTCAGATCTCATTTGAAATATTAATTTAAAGTTTCAATTTTGCTCAATCAGAGGAAAACCCACCTAATATTTTGATGTCAAATGCTTCTATTTTAAATTTCATAGAGATCTGAGCTCATTTGAAATATTAATTTCAAGTTCTAATTTTACACAATCAGTTAAAAACCCACCTAATATTTTGATGTCAAATGCTTCCAATTTAAATTTCACAAAGATTGGAGCTCGTTTGAAATATTAATTTAAAGTTTCAATTTTCTCAATCAGAGGAGAACCCTCCTAATATTTTGACGTCAAATGCTTCCATTTTTAATTTCACAAAGATTGGAGCTCATCTAAAATATTAATTTAAACATTCAATTTGATTCCCCGACGTAAAACATGTCACAAAAAAGTTTCAATTTTGCACAATAAGAGGTAAAACCACCTAATATTTTGATGTCAAATGCTTCTATTTTAAATTTCACAGAGATCCGAGCTCATTTGAAATATTAGTTTCAAGTTTCAATTGTACACAATCAATGGAAAACCCACCTAATATTTCTATGTCAAATGCTTCCAATTTAAATTTCACAAAGATCAGAGCTCGTTTGAAATATTAATTTAAAGTTTCAATTTTCTCAATCAGAGGAGAACCCACCTAATATTTTGATGTCAAATGTTTCCATTTAAAATTTCATGAAGATTGGAGCTCATTTGAAATATTAATTTAAACATTTAATTTTGCTACGGGACGTAAAATGTGTCACAAAAAAGTTTCAATTTTGCACAATCGGAGGAAAACCCACGTAATATTTTGATGTCAAATGCTTCCATTTTAAATTTTAAGAGCATCAAAGCTCATTTTAAATATTAATTTAAACTTTCAATTTTGCTCAATCAGAGGAAAACCCACCTAATATTTTGATGTCAAATGCCTCTATTTTAAATTAGAAGCATCTCAGATAAAAATATTAACTTAAAGTTTGATATATTAATTTAAAGTTTTAGTTTTACAGAATCAGAGGAAAACCCACCTAATATTTTAATGTCAAATGCTTCCATTTTAAATTTCAAGAAGATTGCATGTTGTTTGAAATATTAATTTGAAGTTTCAATTTTGCTCAATCAGTGGAAAACCCACCAAATATTTTGATTTCAAATTCTTCTATTTTAAATTTCATGGAGATCCGAGCTGATTTGATATATTAATTTCAAGTTTCAATTTTACACAATCAGTGGAAAACCCACCTAATATTTTGATGTCAAATGCTTCCATTTTAAATTTCATGAAGATCGGAGCTCAATTGAAATATTAATTTAAACTTTCAATTTTACAGGATCAGAGGAAAACTCACCTAATATTTTAATGTCAAATGCTTCCATTTTAAATTTCAAGTAGATCAGATCTTGTTTGAAATCTTAATTTAAAGTTTCAATTTTGCTCAATCAGAGGAAAACCCACCTAATATTTAGATGTCAAATGCTTCTATTTTAAATTTCATGGAGATCCAAGCTCATTTGATATATTAATTTCAAGTTTCAATTTTACACAATCAGTGGAAAACCCACCTAATATTTTGAGGTCAAATGCTTCCATTTTAAATTTCAAGAAGATCGGAGCTCGTTTGAAATATTAGTTTAAAGTTTGAATTTTCTCAATCAGAGGAGAACCCACATGATATTTTGATGACAAATGCTTCCATTTTAAGTTTCATGAAGATTAGAGCTCATTTGAAATATTAATTTAAACATTCAATTTTGCTCCACGGTGTAAAACATGTCACAAAAATTTTACAATTTTGCACGATCAGAGGTAAACCCACCTAATATTTTGATGTCAAGTGCTTCTATTTTAAGTTTCATGAACATCGGAGGTCGTTTGAAATATTAATTTAAACTTTCAATTTTTCTCAATCAGAGGAAAACCCACCTAATATTTTGATGTCAAATGCTTTTATTTTAAATTTCATGGAGATCTGAGCTCGTTTGAAATATTGATTGTCGAGTTTCAGTTTTACACAATCAGTGGAAAACCCACCTAATATTTTGGCTAAAATTTTACAGGCAGATTCGTGAGCTAGATTTAATGGTAAAACTAGCCACTCTAGCTCTTTTGCAGGTCGTTTCGATATCTTTTCGGGAGCCTGAAGTTTCATCCTTACCTTGAAAATTAGTTTTTTCTCTTGTTTCCAACTTTTTGAGTTTGTTTTTTTGTAATAAATCTGAAATCATGTTTTTGATTTCGTCGATTAGTTGGCAATTCATCTTGCCTTAGTTGATAGATTTTCTAGGGAAAAATTGAGATTTTTAGGATGAGTTTTAAAAGTTACAAAAAATGGAAAAAAAAACTATTTTTCCCGAAAATCTCCCAAATATGGTAATTTTGAAAATTGTAATAAGTAGGAGTTTTCTTTCATTGTAGAGGAGAGTAGTTTGATGCAGTTAATGAGAATTTGGAATTCTATCATTCTGGCATTGTGTTGTCTTATTTTGTGAATTGTGTTTCTGAAGGTTTTGGGTTACATCACTCAATCAGAGGAAAACCCAACTAATATTTTGATGTCAAATGCTTCCATTTTAAATTTCACAAAGATCAGAGCTCATTTGAAATATTAATTTAAACATTCAATTTTGCTCCCGGACGCAAAATGTGTCACAAAAAAGTTTCAATTTTGCACAATCAGATGTAAACCCACCTAATATTTTGATGTCAAATGCTTCCATTTTAAATTTCATGAACATCGGAGCTCGTTTGAAATATTAATTTTAAATTCCAATTTCTCTAAATCAGAGGAAAACCCACCTAATATTATGATATTAGATGCTTCTATTTTAAATTGGAAGCATTTGACATCAAAATATTAATTTAAAGTTTTAGTTTTACACAATCAGAGGAAAACCCACGTAATATTTTCATGTCAAATGCTTCCATTTTAAACTTCACAAAGATCAGATCTCATTTGAAATATTAATTTAAAGTTTCAATTTTGCTCAATCAGAGCAAAACCCACCTAATATTTTGATATCAAATGCTTCTATTTTAAATTTCACATAGATCTGAGCTCATTTTAAATATTATTTTCATGTTTCAATTGTACACAATCAGTGGAAAACCCCCCTAATATTTTGATGTCAAATGCTTCCAATTTAAATTTCACAAAGATCGGAGCTCGTTTGAAATATTAATTTAAAGTTTCAATTTTTTCAATCAGAGGAGAACCCAGCTAATATTTTGATGTTAAATGCTTCCATTTTAAATTTCATGAAGATCGGAGCTCATTTAAAATATTAATTTAAACATTCAATTTTTCTCTCGGACGTAAAACGTGTCACAAAAAAGTTTCAATTTTGCACAATCGGAGGTAAACCCACCTAATATTTTGATGTCAAATGCTTCCATTTTAAATTTCAAGAGCATTAGAGCTCTTTTTAAATATAAATTTAAACTTTCAATTTTGCTCAATCAGAGGAAAACCAAACTAATATTTTGATGTCAAATACCTCTATTTCAAATTAGAAGCATCTGACATCATAATATTAACTTAAAGTTTCAGAAATTAATTTAAAGTTTTAGTTTTATAGAATCAGAGGAAAATCCACCTAATATTTTAATGTGAAAAGCTTCCATTTTAAATTTTACGAAGATCAGAGCTCATTTGAAATATTAATTTAAACATTCAATTTTGCTCTTGGGCATAAAATGTGTCACAAAAAAGTTACAATTTTGCACAATCAGAGGAAAACCCACCTAATATTTTGATGCAAATGCTTCTATTTTAAATTGGAAGGATTGGACATCAAAATATTAATTTAAAGTTTTAGTTGTACACAATCAGAGGAAAACCCACCTAATATTTTAATGTCAAATGCTTCCATTTAAAATTTCACGAAGATCGGATCTCGTTTGAAATATTAATTTAAAGTTTCAATTTTGCTCAATCAGAGGATAACCCACCTAATATTTTGATGTCAAATGCTTCTATTTTAAATTTCACGGAGATCCGAGCTCATTTGAAATATTGATTTTGAGTTTCAATTTTACACAATCAATGGAAAACCAACCTAATATTTTTATGTCAAATGCTTCCAATTTCAATTTCACGAAGATCAAAGCTCGTTTGAAATATTAATTTAAAGTTTCAATTCTCTCAGTGATGCAGCAACTTTCGGAGGTCATAATTTGGAATCTATCATTCTGGCATTGTGTTGTCTTTTTTTGTGAATTGTATTTCTGAAGGTTTTGGGCTACATCACTCAATCACAGGGAAACCAACCTAATATTTTGATGTTAAATGCTTCCATTTTAAATTTTAGGAAGATCGAAGCTCATTTGAAATATTAATTTAAACATTCAATTTTGGTCCTGGACGCAAAACGTGTCACAAAAAAGTTTCAATTTTGCACAATAAGAGGTAAACCCACCTAATATTTTGATGTCAAATGCTTCTATTTTTAATTTTAGGAACAATGGGGCTCATTTGAAATATTAATTTAAACTTTCAATTTTGCTAAATCACAGGAAAACCCACCTAATATTATAATGTCAAATGCTTCTATTTTAAATTGAAGGCATTTGACATGAAAATGTTAATTTAAAGTTTCAAATATTAATTTAAAGTTTCATTTTTACACAATCAGAGGAAAACCCACCTAATATTTTAATGTCAAATGCTCCCATTTTAAACTTCACGAAGATCGGATCTCATTTGAAATATTAATTTAAAGTTTCAATTTTGCTCAATCAGAGCAAAACCCACCTAATATTTTGATGTCAAATGCTTCTATTTTAAATTTTATTTCACAGCGATCTGAGCTTGTTTGAAATATTAATTTCAAGTTTCACTTTTACACAATCAGTGGAAAACCCACCTATATTTTGATGTCAAATGCTTCCAATTTAAATTACACGAAGATCAGAGCTTTTTTGAAATATTAATTTAAAGTTTCAGTTTTCTCAATCAGAGGAGAACCCACCTAATATTTTGATGTCAAATGCTTCCATTTTAAATTTCATGAAGATCAGAGATCATTTGAAATATTAATTTAAACGTTCAATTTTACTACCAGACGTAAAACGTGTCACAAAAAAATTTCAATTTTGCACAGTTAGACATAAACCCACCTAATATTTTGATGTCAAATGCTTCCATTTTAAATTTCATGAACATCGGAACTCGTTTCAAATATTTATTTAAACTTTCAATTTTTCTCAATCAGAGGAAAACCCACCTAATGTTATGATGTCAAATTCTTTTTTATTAAATTGGAAGCGTTTGAAATCAAAATATTAATTTAAAGTTTCAAGTATTAATTTAAATTTTTAGTTTTACACAATCAGAGGAAAACCCACCTAATATTTTAATGTCAAATGCTTCCATTTTAAATTTCACGAAAATTGAATATCATTTGAAATATTAATTTAAAGTTTCAATTTTGCTCAATTAGAGGAAAACCCACCTAATATTTTGATGTCAAAGGTTTCTATTTTAAATTTCACAGAGATTCGAGCTCATTTGAAATATTAATTTCAAGTTCTAATTTTTCAAGTTCTAATTTCAAGTACTAATTGAAATTTCACAAAGATTGGAGCTCGTTTGAAATATTAATTTAAAGTTTCAATTTTCTCAATCATAGGAGAACCCACCTAATATTTTGATGTCAAATGCTTCCATTTTAAATTTCACGAAGATCAGAGCTCATTTGAAATATTAATTTAAACATTCAATTTTTCTCCTGGACGTAAAACGTGTCACAAAAAAGTTTCAATTTTACACAATCAGAGTTAAACCCACCTAATATATTGATGTCAAATGCTTCCATTTTAAATTTCAAGAGCATCAGAGCTCGTTCTAAATATAAATTTAAACTTTCAATTTTGCTCAATCAGAGGAAAACCCACATAATATATTGAGGTCAAATGCCTCTATTTTAAATTAGAAGAATCTTAGATCAAAATATTAACTTAAAGTTTTAGATATGAATTTAAATTTTTAGTTTTACAAAATCAGAGGAAAACCCACCTAATATTTTAATGTCAAATGCTTCCACTTTAAATTTCAAGAAGATCGGATCTTGTTTGAAATATTAATTTAAAGTTTCAATTTTTCTCAATTAGTGGAAAAGCCACCTAATATTTTGATGTCAAATGCTTCTATTTTAAATTTCATGCAGATCCGAGCTCGTTTGATATATTAATTTCAATTTTCAATTTTACACAATCAGTGGAAAACCCACCTAATATTTTGATATCAAATGCTTCTATTTTAAATTTCATGAAGATCGGAGCTCTTTTGAAATATTAATTTAAAGTTTCAATTTTACAGGATCAGAGGAAAACCCACCTAATATTTTAATGTCAAATGCTTCCATTTTAAATTTCAAGAAGATCAGATCTCGTTTGAAATATTAATTTAAAGTTTCAATTTTGCTCAATCAGAGGAAAACCCACCTAATATTTTGATGTCAAATGCTTCTATTTTAAA
>MU222169.1:326453-363987 GCA_018584345.1 Thuja plicata | reverse complement strand
AAACCCACCTAATATTTTAATGTCAAATGCTTCCATTTTAAATTTCACGAAGATCAGATCTCGTTTGAAATATTAATTTAAAGTTTCAATTTTGCTCAATCAGAGGAAAACCCACCTAATATTTTGACGTCAAATGCTTCTATTTTAAATTTCACGAATACCTGAGCTCATTTGAAATATTAATTTCAAGTTCTAATTTTACACAATAAGTGGAAAACCCACCTAATATTTTGATGTCAAATGCTTCCAATTTAAATTTCACGAAGATCGGAGCTCATTTGAAATCTTAATTTAAACTTTCAATTTTCTCTATCAAAGGAGAACCCACCTAATATTTTGATGTCAAATGCTTCCATTTTAAATTTCATGAAGATTGGAGCTCATTTGAAATATTAATTTAAAGTTTCAATTTTGCTCAATCAGGGGAAAACCCACCTAATATTTTGATGTCAAATGCTTCTTTTTAAAATTTCACGGAGATCCGAGCTCATTTGAAATATTAGTTTCAAGTTTCAATTGTAAACAATCAGTGGAAAACCCACCTAATATTTTGATGTCAAATGCTTCAAATTTAAATTTCACTAAGATCGGACCTCGTTTGAAATATTAATTTAAAGTTTCAATTTTCTCAATCAGAGGAGAACCCACCTAATATTTTGATGTCAAATGCTTCCATTTTAAATTTCATGAAGATTGGAGCTCATTTGAAATATTAATTTAAACATTTAATTTTGCTCCGGGACGTAAAATGTGTCACAAAAAAGTTTCAATTTTGCATAATCGGAGGAAAACCCACCTAATATTTTGATGTCAAATGCTTCCATTTTAAATTTCAAGGGCATTAGAGCTCATTTTAAATATTAATTTAAACTTTCAATTTTGCTCAATCAGAGGAAAACCCACCTAATATTTTGATGTCAAATGCCTCTATTTTAAATTAGAAGCATCTGACATCAAAATATTAACTTAAAGGTTGAGATATTAATTTAAAGTTTTAGTTTTACAAAATCAGAGGAAAACCCACCTAATATTTTAATGTCAAATTCTTCCATTTTAAATTTCAAGAAGATCAGATCTTGTTTGAAATATTAATTTAATGTTTCAATTTTGCTCAATCAGAAGGAAACCCACCTAATATTTTGATGTCAAATGCTTCTATTTTAAATTTCATGGAGATCCAAGCTCGTTTGATATATTAATTTCAAGTTTCAATTTGACACAATCAGTGGAAAACCCACCTAATATTTTGATGTCAAATGCTTCCATTTCAAATTTCAAGAAGATCGGAGCTCGTTTAAAATATTAGTTTAAAGTTGAATTTTCTCAATCAAAGGATAACTCACCTAATATTTTGATGACAAATGCTTCCATTTTAAATTTCAAGAAGATCGGAGCTCATTTTAAATATTAATTTAAACATTCTATTTTGCTCCCGGGCGTAAAATGTGTCCAAAAAAAGTTACAATTTTGCACAATCAGAGGTAAACCCACGTAATATTTTGATGTCAAATGCTTCCATTTTAAGTTTCACGAACATCAGAGCTCATTTGAAATATTAATTTAAACTTTCAAATTTGCTCAATCAGAGGAAAACCCACCTAATATTTTGATGTCAAATGCTTCTATTTTAAATTGGAAGGATCTGACATAAAAATATTAATTTAAAGTTTCAAATATTAATTTAAATTTTTAGTTGTACACAATCAAAGGAAAACCCACCTAATATTTTAATGTCAAATGCTTCCATTTTAAATTTTATGAAGATCGGATCTCGTTTGAAATATTAATTTAAAGTTTCAATTTTTCTCAATTAGAGGAAAACCCACCTAATATTTTGATGTAAAATGCTTCTATTTTAAATTTTACGAAGATCTGAGCTCATTTGAAATATTAATTTCAAGTTCTAATATTACAGAATCAGTGGAAAACCCACCTAATATTTTGATGTCAAATGCTTCCAATTTAAATTTCACGAAGATCGGAGCTTATTTGAAATATAAATTTAAAGTTTCAATTTTCTCAATTAGAGGAGAACACACCTAATATTTTGACGTCAAATGCTTCCATTTTAAATTTCACGAAGATTGAAGCTCATCTGAAATATTAATTTAAACAGTCAATTTTACTCCCAGACGTAAAACATGTCACAAAAAAGTTTCAATTTTGCACAATCAGAGGTAAACCCACCTAATATTTTGATTTCAAATACTTCAATTTTAAATTTCACGAACATCGGAGCTCATTTGAAATATTAATTTAAACTTTTAATTTTGCTCAATCAGAGGAAAACCCACCTAATATTTTGATGTCAAATGCTTCTATTTTAAATTGGAAGCATTTGACATCAAAATATTAAGTTAAAGTTTCAAATATTAATTTAAAGTTTCAGTTTTACACAATCAGAGGAAAACCCACAATATTTTAATGTCAAATGCTTCCATTTTAAATCTCACGAAGATCAGATCTCGTTTGAAATATTAATTTAAAGTTTCAATTTTGCTCAATCAGAGGAAAACCCACGTAATATTTTGATGTCAAATGCTTCTATTTTTAATTTCACGGAGATCAAAGCTCATTTGAAATATTAGTTTCAAGTTTTAATTGTACATAGTCAATGGAAAACCCACTTAATATTTTGATGTCAAATGCTTCCAATTTAAATTTCACAAAGATCGGAGCTCGTTTGTAATATTAATTTAAAATTTCAATTTTCTCAATCAGAGGAGAACCCACCTAATATTTTTATGGCAAATGCTTCCATTTTAAATTTCAAGAGCATCAGAGCTCGTTTTAAATATTAATTTAAACTTTCAATTTTGCTCAATCAGATGAAAACCCACCTAATATTTTGATGTCAAATGCCTCTATTTTAAATTAGATGTATTGGACATCAAAATATTAAGTTAAATTTTTAGATATTAAGTTGAAGTTTCAGTTTTATAGAATCAGAGGAAAACCCACCTAATATTTTAATGTCTAATGCTTCCATTTGAAATTTCAATTAGATCGGATCTCGTTTGAAATATTAATTTAAAGGTTCAATTTTGCTCAATCAGAGGAAAACCCACCTAATATTTTGATGTCAAATGCTTCTATTTTAAATTTCATGGAGATCTGAGCTCGTTTGAAATATTGATTCTCTCAATGATGCAGCAACTTGTAGAGGTCACAACTTTTGACTCGAATGTGGGTTTTGGCTGAAATTTTACAGGCGAATTTGTGAGCTAGATTTAATGGTAGAGCTAGCCACTCTGGCTCTTTTTTTGGTAATTTTGACATCTGTTTGGGAGCCTGAAGTTTCATCTTAACCTTCAAAATTAGTTTTTTTCTTTTCTTTCCACCTTTTTGAGTTTTGTTTTTTGTAATAAATCTGAAATCGTGTTTCTAATTTCATAGATTAGTTGGAAATTCATCTTGCCTTAGATGATAGATTTTCTATGGAAAAATTGAGATTCTTGGGATGAGTTTTAAAAGTTACCAAAAATAGAAAAAACATGATTTTCCCAAAAATCTATGAAATATGGTAATTTTCAAAATTGTAATAAGTAGGAGTTTTCTTTCATTTTAGAGGAGAGTAGTTGGATCTAGTTAATGAGAATTTGGAATTCTATCATTCTGGCGTTGTGTTGTCTTTTTTTGTGAATTGTGTTTCTGAAGGTTTTGGGCTACATCACTCAATCAGAGGAAAATCTACCTAATATTTTGATGTCAAATGCTTCCATTTTAAATTTCATGAAGATCGGAACTCATTTGAAATATTAATTTAAACTTTCAATTTTGCTCCCGGAAGCAAAATGTGTCACAAAAAAGTTTCAATTTTTCACAATTAGAGGTAAACCCACCTAATATTTTGATGTCAAATGCTTCCATTTTAAATTTCACAAACATTGGAACTCGTTTGAAATATTAATTTAAAATTTTAATTTTGCTAAATCAGAGGAAAACCCACCTAATATTATGATGTCAAATGCTTCTATTTTAAATTGGAAGCATTTGACATCAAAATATTAATTTCAAATTTCAAATATTAATTTAAAGTTTCAGTTTTACACAATCAGAGAAAAACCTACCTAATATTTTAATGTCAAATGTTTCCATTTTAAAGTTCACAAAGATCGGATCTCGTTTGAAATATTAATTTAAGGTTTTAGTTTTGCTCTATCAAAGAAAAACCCACCTAATATTTTGATGTCAAATGCTTCTATTTTAAATTTTATTTCATGGAGATCCATGCTCGTTTGAAATATTAATTTCAAGTTTCAATTTTACACAATCAGTGAAAAACCCACCTAATATTTTGATGTCAAATGCTTCCAATTTAAATTTCATGAAGCTCAGAGCTCATTTGAAATATTAATTTAAAGTTTCAATTTTCTCAATCAGAGGAGAACCCACCTAATATTTTGATGTCAAATGCTTCCATTTTAAATTTCACGAAGATCAGAGCTCATTTTAAATATTAATTTAAACATTCAAATTTTCTACCAAACGTAAATTGTGTCACAAAAAAGTTTCAATTTTGCACAATCAGAGGTAAACTCACCTAATCTTTTGCTGTCAAATGCTTCCATTTTAAATTTCATGAACATCATAGCTCGTTTGAAATATTAATTTAAACTTTCAATTTTTCTCAATCAGAGGAAAACCCACCTAATATTATGATGTCAAATGCTTCTATTTTAAATTGGAAGCATTTGACATCAAAATATTAATTTAAAGTTTCAGTTTTACTCAATCAAAGGAAAACCCACCTAATATTTTGATGTCAAATGCTTCTATTTTAAATTTCACAGAGATCCGAGCTCATTTGAAATATTAATTTCAAGTTCTAATTTTACACAATCAGTGGAAAACCCACCTAATATTTTGATGTCAAATGCTTCCAATTTAAATTTCATGAAGATCAGAGCTTGTTTAAAATATTAATTTAAAGCTTCAATTTTCTCAATCAGAGGAGAACCCACCTAGTATTTTGACGTCAAATGCTTCCATTTTAAATTTCATGAAGACCGGAGCTCATCTAAAATATTAATTTAAACATTAAATTTTACTCCCGGACGTAAACATGTCACAAAAAAGTTTCAATTTTGCACAATCAGAGGTGAACCCACCTAATATTTTGATGTCAAATGCTTCCATTTTAAATTTCATGAACATCGGAGCTCATTTAAAATATTTATTTAAACTTTTAATTTTGCTCAATCAAAGGAAAACCCACCTAATATTTTGATGTTAAATGCTTCTATTTTAAATTGGAAGGATCTGACATCAAAATATTAATTTAAAGTTTCAAATATTAATTTAAAGTTTAAGTTATACACAATCAGAGAAAAACCCACCTAATATTTTAATGTCAATTACTTCCATTTTAAATTTCATGAAGATCGGATCTAGTTTGAAATATTAGTTTAAAGTTTCAATTTTTCTTAATCAAAGGAAAACCCACCTAATATTTTGATGTCAAATGCTTCTATTTTAAATTTCACGGAGATCTGAGCTTGTTTGAAATATTGATTTCAAGTTTCAATTTTACATAATCAGTGGAAAACCCACCTAATATTTTGATGTCAAATGCTTCCAATTTAAATTTTGCAAAGATCAGAGCTCGTTTGAAATATTAATTTAAAGTTTCAATTCTCTCAATGATGTAGCAATTTTCGGAGGTCATAACATAAAACTCGGATGTGGGTTTTGGCTGAAATTTTACAGGCGGATTCGTGAGCTAGATTTAATGATGGGAGTAGCCACACTATCCTTATATTCGGTTGCTTTGACATCTTTTCAAGAGCCTAAAGTTTCATCTTGACCTTCAAAATTAGCTTTTTTCTTTTCTTTCCACCTTTTTGAGTTTTTTTTTTTGTAATAAATCCAAAATCATGTTTTTGATTTCGTGGATTAGTTGGCGATTCATTTTTCCTTAGTTGATAGATTTTCTAGGGAAAAATTGATATTCTTAGGATGAGTTTTAAAAGTTACCAAAAATGGAAAAAAAAAACTATTTTTCCCAAAAATCTGCTAAATATGGTAATTTTCAAAATTGTAATAAGTACAAGTTTTCTTTCATTGTAGAGGAGAGTAGCTTGACACATTTAATGAGAATTTGGAATTCTATCATTCTGGCATTGTGTTGTCTTTTTTTGTGAATTGTGTTTCTAAAGGTTTTGGGCTACATCACTCAATCAGACGAAAACCCACCTAATATTTTGATGTCAAATGCTTCCATTTTAAATTTCACAAAGATCGAAGCTCATTTGAAATATTAATTTAAACATTCAATTTTGCTCTCAGATGCAAAATGTGTCACAAAAAAGTTTCAATTTTGCACAATCAGAGGTAAACCCACCTATATTTTTGATTTCAAATACTTCCATCTTAAATTTCATGAACATCAAAGCTCGTTTGAAATATTAATTTAAACTTTCAATTTCTTTAAATCAGAAGAAAACCCACCTAATATTATGATGTCAAATGCTTCGATTTTAAATTGGAAGCATTTGACATCAAAATATTAATTTAGAGTTTCAAGTATTAATTTAAAGTTTTAGTTTTACACAATCAGAGGAATACCCAGCTAATATTTTAATGTCAAATACTTCCATTTTAAACTTCACGAAGATCGGATCTCGTTTGAAATATTAATTTAAAGTTTTAATTTTGCTCAATCAGAGCAAAACCCACCTAATATTTTTATGTCAAATGCTTCTAATTTAAATTTCACGGAGATCCAAGCTCATTTGAAATATTAATTTCAAGTTTCAATTTTACACAATCAGTGGAAAACCCACCTTATATTTTGATGTCAAATGCTTCCAATTTAAATTTCACAAAGATCGAGGCTCATTTGAAATATTAATTTAAAGTTTCAATTTTCTCAATCAGAGGAGAACTCACCTAATATTTTATGTCAAATGCTTCCATTTTAAATTTCACGAAGATAAGAGCTCATTTCAAATATTAATTTAAACATTCAATTTTGCTCCAGGACGTTAAATGTGTCACAAAAAAGTTTTAATTTTGCACAATCAGAGGTAAACCCACGTAATATTTTGATGTGAAATGCTTCCATTTAAATTTCATGAACATCGGAGCTTGTTTGAAATATTAATTTAAATTTTCAATTTTTCTCAATCAGAGGAAAACCCACCTAATATTATGATGTCAAATGCATCTATTTTAAATTGGAAGCATTTGACATCAAAATATTAATTTAAAGTTTCAAATATTAATTTAAAGTTTCTATTTTACACAATCAGAGGAAAACCCACCTAATGTTTTAATGTAAAATGCTTCCTTTTTAAATTTCATGAAGATCGGACCTCGTTTGAAATATTAATTTAAAGTTTTAATTTTTCTCAATTAGAGGAAAACCCACCTAATATTTTGATGTCAAATGCTTCTATTTTAAATTTCATGCAGATCCGAGCTTGTTTGAAATATTAATTTCAAGTTCTAATTTTACACAATCAGTGGAAAACCCACCTAATATTTTGAAGTCAAATGCTTTCAATTTAAATTTCACGAAGATCAGAGCTCGTTTGAAATCTTAATTTAAATTTTCAATTTTCTCAATCAGAGGAGAACCCACCTAATATTTTGATGTCAAATGCTTCCATTTTAAATTTCATGAAGATTGGAGCTCATCTGAAATATTAATTTAAACATTCAATTTTACTCCCGGACGTAAAACATGTCACAAAAAAGTTTCAATTTTGCACAATCAGAGGTAAACCCACCTAATATTTTGATGTCAAATGCTTCCATTTTAAATTTCATGAACATTGAAGCTCATTCAAAATATTAATTTAAACTTTTAATTTTGCTCAATCAGAGGAAAACCCACCTAATATTTTGATGTCAAATGCTTCTATTTTAAATTGGAAGCATTTGACATCAAATATTAATTTAAAATTTCAAATATTAATTTAAAGATTCAGTTTTAAACAATCAGAGGAATACCAACATAGTATTTTAATGTCAAATGCTTCCATTTTAAATCTCATGAAGATTGGATCTCATTTGAAATATTAATTTAAAGTTTCAATTTTGCTCAATCAAAGGAAAACCCACCTAATATTTTGATGTCAAATGCTTCTATTTTAAATTTCATGGAGATCTTAGCTCATTTGAAATATTAATTTCAAGTTTCAATTTTACACAATCAGTGGAAAACCAACCTAATATTTTGATGTCAAATGCTTCCAATTTAAATTTCACAAAGATAGGGGCTCGTTTGAAATATTAATTTAAACTTTCAATTTTCTCAATCAGAGGAGAACCCACCTAATATTTTGATGTTAAATGCTTCCATTTTAAATTTCACGAAGTTCGGAGCTCATTTGAGATATTAATTTAAACATTCAATTTAGCTCCGGGACGTAAAATGTGTCACAAAAGTTTCAATTTTGCACAATCGGAGGTAAACCCACCTAATATTTTGATGTCAAATGCTTCCATTTTAAATTTCAAGAGCATCAGAACTCATTCTAAATATTAATTTAAACTTTCAATTTTTCTCAATCAGAGGAAAACCCACCTAATATTTTGATGTCAAATGCCTCTATTTTAAATTAGAAGCATCTGACATCAAAATATTAACTTAAACTTTCAGATATTTATTTAAAGTTTTACTTTTATAGAATCAGAGGAAAACCCACGTAATATTTTAATGTCAAATGCTTCCATTTTAAATTTCAAGAAGATCATATCTCATTTGAAATATTAATTTATAGTTTCAATTTTGCTCAATCAGAGGGAAACCCACCTAATATTTTGAAGTCAAATTCTTCTATTTTAAATTTCATGGAGATCCGAGCTTGTTTGATATATTAATTTCAAGTTTCAATTTTACACAAAGAGTGGAAAACCAACCTAATATTTTGATGTCAAATGCTTCCATTTTAAATTTTAAGAAGATCGGAGCTCGCTTGAAATATTATTTTAAAGTTTGAATTTTCTCAATCACAGGAGAACCCACCTAATATTTTGATGACAAATGCTTCCATTTTAAATTTCACGAAGATCAGAGCTCATTTTAAATATTAATTTAAACATTCAATTTTTCTCGCGGGCGTTAAATGTGTCACAAAAAAAATACAATTTTACACAATCAGAGGTAAACCCACCTAATATTTTGATGTCAAATGCTTCCATGTTAAGTTTCATGAACATCGGAGCTCGTTTGAAATATTAATTTAAACTTTTAATTTTGCTAAATTAGAGGAAAACCCACCTAATATTTTGATGTGAAATACTTCTATTTTAAATTGGAAGGATCTTACATCAAAATATTAATTTAAAGTTTCAAATATGAATTTAAATTTTTAGTTGTACACAATCAGAGGAAATCCCACCTAATATTTTAATGTCAAATGCTTCCATTTTAAATTTCATGAATATCAGATCTCGTTTGAATTATTAATTTAAAGTTTCAATTTTGCTCAATCAGAGGAAAACCCACCTAATATTTTGATGTAAAATGTTTCTATTTTAAATTTCACAGAGATCCGAGCTCGTGTGAAATATTAATTTCAAGTTCTAATTTTACACAATCAGTGGAAAATCCACCTAATATTTTGATGTCAAATGCTTCCAATTTAAATTTCATGAAGATCGAAGCTCATATGAAATATTAATTTATAGTTTCAATTTTCTCAATCAGAGGAGAATCCACCTAATATTTTGATGTCAAATGCTTCCATTTTAAATTTCATGAAGATTGGAGCTCATCTTAAATATTAATTTAAACATTCAATTTTTCTCTCGGACGTAAAACATGTCACAAAAAAGTTTCAATTTTGCACAATCAGAGGTAAACCCACCTAATATTTTGATGTCAAATGCTTCCATTTTAAATTTCACAAACATCAGAGCTCATTTGAAATATTATTTTAAACTTTTAATTTTGCTCAATCAGACAAAAATCCACCTAATATTTTGATGTCAAATGCTTCTATTTTAAATTGGAAGCATTTGACATCAAAATATTAATTTAAAGTTTCAAATATTAATTTAAAGTTTCAGTTTTACACAATCAGAGGAAAACCCACAGTATTTTAATGTCAAATGCTTCCATTTAAAATCTCATGAACATCGGATGTCGTTTGAAATATTAATTTAAAGTTTCAATTTTGCTTAGTCAGAGGAAAACCCACCTAATATTTTGATGTCAAATGCTTCAATTTTTAATTTCATGGAGATATGAGCTCATTTGAAATATTAGTTTCAAGTTTCAATTATACACAATCAGTGGAAAACCCACCTAATAATTTGACGTCAAAGGCTTCCAATTTAAATTTCACAAAGATTGTAGCTTGTTTGAAATATAAATTTAAAGTTTCAAATATTAATTTAAAGTTTCAGTTTTACACAATTAGAGGAAAATGCACCTAATATTTTAATGTTAAATGCTTCCATTTTAAATTTCACGAAGATCGGATCTCGTTTGAAATATTAATTTAAAGTTTCAATTTTACTCAATCAGAGGAAAACCCACCAAATATTTTGATGTCAAATGCTTCTATTTTAAATTTCACAAAGATCCGAGCTCATTTGAAATATTAATTTCAAGTTCTAATTTTACACAATCAGTGGAAAACCCACCTAATATTTTGATGTCAAATGCTTCCAATTTAAATTTCACGAAGATCGGAGCTCATTTGAAATATTAATTTAAAGCTTCAATTTTCTCAATGAGAGGAGAACCCACCTAATATTTTGACGTCAAATGCTTCCATTTTAAATTTCATGAAGATCGGAGCTCATCTGAAATATTAATTTAAACATTCAATTTTACTCCCGGATGTAAACATGTCACAAAAAAGTTTCAATTTTGCACAATCAGAGGTAAACCCACGTAATATTTTGATGTCAAATGCTTCCATTTTAAATTTCACGAACATCAGAGCTTATTTAAAATATTAATTTAAACTTTCAATTTTGCTCAATCAAAGGAAAACCCACCTAATATTTTGATGTCAAATGCTTCTATTTTAAATTGGAAGCATTTGACATCAAAATATTAATTTAAAGTTTCAAATATTAATTTAAAATTTTAGTTTTACACAATCAGAGGAAAACCCACATAGTATTTTAATGTCAAATGTTTCCATTTTAAATCTCACAAAGATTTGATCTCGTTTGAAATATTAATTTAAAGTTTCAATTTTGGTCAATCAGTGGAAAACCCACGTAATATTTTGATGTCAAATGCTTCCAATTTAAATTTCACAAAGATCGGAGCTCATTTCAAATATTAATATAAAGTTTCAATTTTCTCAATCAGAGGAGAACCCACCTAAATTTTTTATGCCAAATGCTTCCATTTTAAATTTCACGAAGATCGGATCTCGTTTGAAATATTAATTTAAAGTTTCAATTTTCCTCAATCAAAGGAAAACCCACCTAATATTTTGATGTCAAATGCTTCTATTTTAAATTTCATGGAGATCCGATCTCATTTGATATATTAATTTCAAGTTTCAATTTTACACAATCAGTAGAAAACCCACCTAATATTTTGATGTCAAATGCTTACATTTTAAATTTCAAGAAGATCAGAGCTCATTTGAAATATTAGTTTAAGGTTTGAATTTTCTCAATTAGAGGAGAACCCACCTAATATTTTGATGACAAATGCTTCCATTTTAATTTTCATGTGGATCGGAGCGCATTTGGAATATTAATTTAAACATTCAATTTTGCTTCCGGCCGTAAAATGTGTCACAGAAAAGTTATAATTTTGCACAATCAGAGGTAAACCCACCTAATATTTTGATGTCAAATGCTTCCATTTTAAGTTTCACAAACATCGGAGCTGATTTGAAATATTAATTTAAAGTTTCAATTTTACTCAATCAGAGGAAAACCCACCTAATGTTTTGATGTCAAATGCTTTTATTTTAAATTGGAGGGATCTGACATCAAAATATTAATTTAAAGTTTCAAATATTAATTTAAAGTTTAAGTTATACACAATCAGAGAAAAACCCACCTAATATTTTAATGTCAATTACTTCCATTTTAAATTTCACGAAGATTGGATCTCGTTTGAAATATTAATTTAAAGTTTCAATTTTTCTCAATCAAAGGAAAACCCACCTAATATTTTGATGTCAAATGCTTCTATTTTAAATTTCACGGAGATCTGAGCTTGTTTGAAATATTGATTTCGAGTTTCAATTTTACATAATCAGTGGAAAACCCACCTAATATTTTGATGTCAAATGCTTTGAATTTAAATTTCACAAAGATCAGAGCTCGTTTGAAATATTAATTTAAAGTTTCAATTCTCTCAATGATGTAGCAATTTTCGGATGTCATAACTTTTGACTCGGATGTGGGTTTTGGCTTAAATATTATAGGTGAATTCATGAGCTAGATTTAATAGTGGGAGTAGCCACACTATCCTTGTATTTGGTCATTTTGACATCTTTTTGAAAGCCTGAAGTTTCATCTTGACCTTCAAAATTAGCTTTTTTCTTTTCTTTCCATCTTTTTGAGATTTGTTTTTCGTAATAAATCCAAAATCGTGTTTCTAATTTCGTGGATTAGTTGGCAATTCATCTTTCCCTAGTTGATAGATTTTCTAGGGAAAAATTGATAATCTTAGGATGAGTTTTAAAAGTTACCAAAAATGAAAAAAAAAATATTTTTCCCAAAAATCTGCCAAATATGGTAATTTTCAAAATTATAATAAGTAGGAGTTTTCTTTCATTGTAGAGGAGAGTAGTTGGACACATTTAATGAGAATTTGGAATTATATCATTCTGTCATTGTGTTTTGTTTTCTTGTTAATTGTGTTTCTAAAGGTTTTGGGCTATATCACTCAATTAGAGGAAAACCCACCTAATATTTTGATGTCAAATGCTTCCATTTTAAATTTCACAAAGATCGAAGCTCATTTGAATTATTAATTTAAACATTCAATTTTACTCTTAGACGCAAAACGTGTCACAAAAAAGTTTCAATTTTGCACAATCAGAGGTAAAGCCACCTATATTTTTGATTTCAAATGCTTCCATTTTAAATTTCACGAACATCAAAACTCTTTTGAAATATTAATTTTAACTTTCAATTTTTCTAAATCAAAGGAAAACCCACCTAATATTATTATCTCAAATGCTTCAATTTTAAATTGGAAGCATTTGACATTAAAATATGAATTTAGAGTTTCAATTATAATTTAAAGTTTTAGTTTTACACAATCAGAGGAATACCCACCTAATATTTTAATGTCAAATGCTTCCATTTTAAACTTCACGAAGATCAAATCTCGTTTGAAATATTAATTTAAAGCTTCAATTTTGCTCAATTAGAGCAAAACCCACCTAATATTTTGATGTCAAATGCTTCTAATTTAAATTTCACAGAGATCCGAGCTCATTTGAAATATTAATTTCAAGTTTCAATTTTACACAATCAGTGGAAAACTTACCAAATATTTTGATGTCAAATGCTTCCAATTTAAATTTCACAAAGATCAGAGCTCGTTTGAAATATTAATTTAAAGTTTCAATTTTCTCAGTCAAATGAGAACCCACCTAATATTTTAATGTCAAATGCTTCCATTTTAAATTTCAAGAGCATCAAAGCTCGTTTTAAATATTAATTTAAACTTTCAATTTCGCTCAGTCAGAAGAAAACCCACCTAATATTTTGATGTCAACTGCTTCTATTTTAAATTAGAAGCATCTGACATCAAAATATTAACTTAAAGTTTCAAATATTAATTTAAAGTTTTAGTTTTATAGAGTAAGAGGAAAACCCACCTAATATTTTAATGTCAAATGCTTCCATTTTAAATTTTACAAAGATCAGATCTCGTTTGAAATATTAATTTAAAGTTTCAATTTTGCTCAATCAGACGAAAACCCACCTAATATTTTGATGTCAAATGCTTCTATTTTAAATTTCACGGAGATCCGAGCTCGTTTGAAATATTGATTTCGAGTTTCAGTTTTACACAATCAGTGGAAAACCCACCTAATATTTTGATGTCAAATGCTTCCATTTTAAATTTCACGAAGATCAGAGCTCGTTTGAAATATTAATTTAAAGTTTCAATTCTCTCAATGATGCAGCAACTTCCGGAGGTCATAACTTTCGACTTGGATGTGGGTTTTTGCTAAAATTTTACAGGTAGATTCGTGAGCTAGATTTAATGGTAGAACTAGCCACGCTAGCTCTTTTTTTGGTCATTTTGACATCTTTTTGGGAGCCTGAAGTTTCATCTTGACCTTCAAAATTAGCTTTTTTCTTTTGTTTCCACCTTTTTAAGTTTTGTTTTTTGTAATAAAATTGAAATCTTGTTTCTGATTTTGTGGATTATTTGGCAATTCTTCTTGCCTTAGTTGATAGATTTTCTAGGGAAAAATCGAGATTCTTAGGATGAGTTTTAAAAGTTACAAAAAATGGAAAAAAAATGTTTTTCCTGAATATTTTGCAAATATGGTAATTTTCAAAATTGTACTAATTAGGAGTTTTCTTTCATTGTAGAGGAGAGTAGTTGGGCGCAGTTAGTGAGAATTTGGAATTCTATAATTCTAGCTTTGTGTTGTTTTTTTTTGTGAATTGTGTTTCTGAAGGTTTTGGGCTACATCACTTAATCAGAGGAAAACCCACCTAATATTTTAATGTCAAATGCTTCCATTTTAAATTTCACGAATATCAGAGCTCATTTGAAATATTAATTTAAACATTCAATTTTGCTCCCAGACGTAAAATGTGTCACAAAAAGGTTTCAATTTTGCACAATCAGAGGTAAACCCACCTAATATTTTGATGTCAAATGCTTCCATTTTAAATTTCAAGAGCATCAAAGCTTGTTTTAAATACTAAGTTAAACTTTCAATTTTGCTCAATCAGAGGAAAATGCACCGAATATTTTGATGTCAAATGCCTCTATTTTAAATTAGAAGCATCTAACATCAAAATATTAACTTAAAGTTTCATATATTAATTTAAAATTTTAATTTTATAGAATTAGAGGAAAACCCACCTAATATTTTAATGTAAAATGCTTCCATTTTAAATTTCAAGAAGATCGGATCTCGTTTGAAATATTAATTTAAATTTTCAATTTTGCTCAAACAAAGGGAAACTCACATAATATTTTGATGTCAAAAGCTTCTATTTTAAATTTCATGGAGATCCGTGCTTGTTTGATATATTAATTTGAAGTTTTAATTTTACACAATCAGTGGAAAACCCACCTAATATTTTGATGTCAAATGCTTCCATTTTAAATTTCAAGATTGGAGCTCGTTTGAAATATTAGTTTAAAGTTTGAATTTTCTCAATCAGAGGAGAACCTACCTAATATTTTGATGACAAATGCTTCCATTTTAAATTTCATGAAGATCGAAGCTCATTTGAAATATTAATTTAAACATTCAATTTTGCTCCCAGGCATAAACGTGTCACAAAAAATTTACAATTTTGCACAATCAGAGGTAAACCCACCTAATATTTTGATGTCAAATGCTTCTATTTTAAGTTTCATGAACATCAGAGCTCATTTGAAATATTAATTTAAACTTTTAATTTTGGTCAATCAGAGGAAAACCCACCTAATATTTTCATGTCAAATGCTTCTATTTTAAATGTCATGAAGATCGGATCTTGTTTGAAATATTAATTTAAAGTTTCAATTTTGCTCAATCAGAGGAAAACCCACCTAATATTTTGATGTAAAATTCTTCTATTTTAAATTTCACAGAGATCCGAGCTCATTTGAAATATTGATTTTGAGTTTCAGTTTTAGGCAATCAATGGAAAACCCACCTAATATTTTGATGTCAAATGCTTCCAATTTAAATTTCATGAAGATCAGAGCTCGTTTGAAATATTAATTTAAAGGTTCAATTCTCAATGATGTAGCAACTTCCGGAGGTCATAACTTTCGACTCGGATGTGGGTTTTGGCTGAAATTTTACAGGCGGATTGGTGAGCTAGATTTAATGGTAGAAGAAACAACACTAGCTCTTTTTTTGGTCGTTTCAACATCTTTTCGGGAGCCTGAAGTTTCATCTTGACCTTCAAAATTAGCTTTTTTCTTTTCTTTCCACCTTTTGAGTTTTGTTTTTTGTAATAAATCTGAAATCGTGTTTCTGATTTAGTGGATTATTTGACAATTCATCTTTCCTTAGTTGATAGATTTTCTAGGGAAAAATCAAGATTCTTAGGTTGAGTTTTAAAAGTTACCAAAAATGGAGAAAAAAAACAATTTTTCCTAAAAATTTGCCAAATATGGTAATTTTCAAAATTGTAATAAGTAGGAGTTTTCTTTTGTTGTAGAGGAGAGTAGTTGGACGCAGTTAATGAGAATTTGGAATTCTATCATTCTAGCATTGTGTTGTATTTTTTTGTGAATTGTGTTTCTAAAGGTTTTGGGCTACGTCACTCAATCAGAGGAAAACCCACCTAATATTTTGATGTCGAATGCTTCCATTTTAAATTTCACAAAGATCAGAGCTCATCTGAAATATTAATTTAAACATTCAATTTTTCTCCCGGACGCAAAATGTGTCACAAATAAGTTTCAATTTTGCACAATCAGAGGTAAACCCACCTAATATTTTGATGTCAAATGCTTCCATTTTAAATTTCATGAACATTGGAGCTCGTTTGAAATATTAAATTAAACTTTCAATTTCTCTAAATCAGAGGAAAACCCACCTAATATTATGATGTCAAATGCTTCTATTTTAAATTGGAAGCATTTGACATCAAAATATTAATTTAAAGTTTTAGTTTTACACAATCAGAGGAAAACCCACCTAATATTTTAATGTCAAATGCTTCCATTTTAAACTTCATGAAGATCAGATCTCGTTTGAAATATTAATTTAAAGTTTCAATTTATCTCAATCAGAGGAAAACCCACCTAATATTTTGATGTCAAATGCTTCTATTTTAAATTTCATGAAGATTCGAGCTCATTTGAAATATTGATTTCGAGTTTCAGTTCTCTCAATCAAAGGAGAACCCACCTAATATTTTTATGTCAAATGCTTCCATTTTAAATTTCATGAAGATTGGAGCTCATTAGAAATATTAATTTAAACATTCAATTTTGCTCCCGAATGTAAAATGTGTCACAAAAAAGTTTCAATTTTGCACAATCAGAGGTAAACCCACCTAATCTTTTGATGTCAAATGCTTCCATTTTAAATTTCACAAACATCAGAGCTCGTTTGAAATATTAATTTAAATTTTCAATTTTGCTCAATCAGCGGAAAACCCACCTAATATTATGATGTCAAATGCTTCTATTTTAAATAGGAAGCATTTGACATCAAAATATTAATTTAAAGTTTCAGTTATACACAATCATAGGAAAACCCACCTAATATTTTAATGTCAAATGCTTCCATTTTAAATTTCACGAAGATCGGATCTCGTTTGAAATATTAATTTAAAGTTTCAGTTTTGCTCAATCAGAGGAAAACCCACCTAATATTTTGATGTCAAATGATTCTATTTTAAATTTCAAGGAGATCCGAGCTTGTTTGAAAAATTAATTTCAAGTTCTAATTTTACACAATCACTGGAAAACCCACATAATATTTTGATGTCAAATACTTCCAATTTCAATTTCACGAAGATCAGAGCTTGTTTGAAATATTAATTAAATTTTTCAATTTTCTCAATCAGAGGAGAACCCACCTAATATTTTTACGTCAAATGCTTCCATTTTAAATTTCATGAAGATTGGAGCTCATTTGAAATATTAATTTAAACATGCAATTTTAGTCCCGGAGGTAAAACATGTCACAAAAAAGTTTCAATTTTGCACAATCAGAGGTAAACCCGCCTAATATTTTTATGTCAAATGCTTCCATTTTAAATTTCACAAACATCAAAGCTCGTTTGAAATGTTAATTTAAACTTTTAATTTTGCTCAATCACAGGAAAACCCACCTAATATTTTGATGTCAAATGCTTCTATTTTAAATTGGAAGCATTTGACATCAAAATATTAATTTTAAGTTTTGAATATTAATTTAAAGTTTCTATTTTACACAATCAGAGGAAATATTAATTTAAAGTTTCAATTTTTCTCAATCAGAGGAAAACCCACCTAATATTTTGATGTCAAAAGCTTTTATTTTAAATTTCACTAAGATCTGAGCTCATTTGAAATATTAGTTTGAAGTTTCAATTGTACACAATCAGTCGAAAACCCACCTAATATTTTGATGTCAAATGCTTCCAATTGAAATTTCACAGAGATCGGAACTCATTTGACATTTTAATTTAAAGTTTCAATTTTCTCAATCAGAGGAGAACCCACCTAATATTTTGATCTCAAATGCTTCCATTTTAAAATTTATGAAGATTAGAGCTCATTTGAAATATTAATTTAAACATTCAATTTTTCTCCCGGACGTAAAATGTGTCACAAAAAAGTTTCAATTTTGCACAATCGGAGGTAAACCCACCTAATATTTTGATGTTAAATGCTTCCATTTTAAATTTCAAGAGCATCAGAGCTCGTTTTAAATATTAATTTAAACTTTCAATTTTGCTCAATCAGAGGAAAACCCACCTAATATTTTGATGTCAAAAGCCTCTATTTTAAATTAGAAGCATCTGACATCAAAATATTAACTTAAAATTTCAGATATTAATTTAAAGTTTTAGTTTTACAGAATCAGAGGAAAACCCACCTAATATTTTAATGTCAAATGCTTCCATTTTAAATTTCAACAAGATCAGATCTCATTTGAAATATTAGTTTAAAGTTTCAATTTTTCTCCATCAGAGGAAAATCAACCTAATATTTTGATGTCAAATGCTTCTATTTTAAATTTTATGGAGATCTGAGCTCGTTTGATATATTAATTTCAAGTTTCAATTTTACACAATCAGTGGAAAACCCACCTAATATTTTGATGTCAAATGCTTCCATTTTAAATTTCAAGAAGATCAGAGCTCATTTGAAATATTAGTTTAAAGTTTCAATTTTCTCAATCAGAGGAGAACCCACCTAATATTTTGATGACAAATGCTTCCACTTTAAATTTCATGAAGATCGGAGCTCATTTGAAATATTAATTTAAACATTCAATTTTGCTCCTGAGCATAAAATGTGTAACAAAAAAGTTACAATTTTGCACAATCAGAGGTAAACCCACCTAATATTTTGATGTCAACTGCTTCCATTTTAAGTTTCACAAACATCGGAGCTTGTTTGAAATATTAATTTGAACTTTCAATTTTGCTCAATAAGAGGAAAACCCACCTAATATTTTGATGTCAAATGCTTCTATTTTAAATTGGAAGGATCTGACATCAAAATATTAATTTAAAGTTTCAAATATTAATTTAAAGTTTCAGTTGTACACAATCAGAGGAAAACCCACCTAATATTTTAATGTCAAATGCTTCCATTTTAAATTTCACGAAGATCGGATCTCGTTTGAAATATTAATTTAAAGTTTCAATTTTGCTCAATCAGAGGAAAACCCACCTAATATTTTGATGTCAAATGCTTCTATTTTAAATTTCACAGAGATCCGAGCTCGTTTGAAATATTGATTTCAAGTTTTAGTTTTACACAATCAGTGGAAAACCCACCTAATATTTTGATGTCAAATGCTTCCAATTTAAATTTCACAAAGATCAAAGCTCGTTTGAAATATTAATTTAAAGTTTCAATTCTCTCAATGATGCAGCAACTTCTGGAGGAGATAACTTTTGACTCGGATGTGGGTTTTGGCTGAAATTTTACAGGCGGATTCGTGAGCTAGATTTAATGATAGAACTAGCCATGCTAGCTCTTTTGCTGGTCATTTCAACATCTTTTTGGGAGCCTCAAGTTGATAGATTTTCTAGGGAAAAATCAAGATTCTTAGGATGAGTTTTTAAAGAGACCAAAAATGGAAAAAAAAAACTATTTTTCCCAAAAATTTGTCAAATATGGTAATTTTTGAAATTGTAATAAGTAGGAGTTTTCTTTCATTATAGAGGAGAGTAGTTGGATGCAATTAATGATAATTTGGAACTATATCATTCTGGAATTGTGTTTCTGAAGGTTTTGGACTACATCACACAATTAGAGGAAAACCCACCTGATATTTTGATGTCAAATTCTTTCATTTTAAATTTCACGAAGATCAGAGCTCATTTGAAATATTCATTTAAACATTCAATTTTGCTGCCAGATGCAAAATGTGTCACAAAAAATTTTCAATTTTGCACAATCAGAGGTAAACCCACCTAATATTTTGATGTCAAATGCTTTCATTTTAAACTTCATGAACATCGGAGCTCATTTAAAATATTAATTTAAACTTTCAATTTCTCTAAATCAGAGGAAAACCCACCTAATATTATGATGTCAAATGCTCCTGTTTTAAACTGGAAGCATTTGAGATGAAAATATTAATTTAAAGTTTCAAATATTATTTTAAAGTTTAAGTTTTACACAATTAGAGGAAAACCCACCTAATATTTTAATGTCAAATGCTTCCATTTTAAACATCACGAAGATCGGATCTCGTTTGAAATATTAATCTAAAGTTTCAATTTTGCTCAATCAGAGCAAAACCCACCTAATATTTTGATTTCAAATGCTTCTATTTTAAATTTCACGGAGATCTGAAATCATTTGAAATATTAATTTCAAGTTTGAATTTTACATAATTAGTGGAAAACCCACCTAATATTTTGATGTCAAATGCTTCCAATTTAAATTTCATGAAGATCAGAGCTCATTTGAAATATTATTTTAAAGTTTCAATTTTTTTAATTAGAGAACCCACCTAATATTTTGATGTCAAATGCTTCCATTTTAAATTTCATGAAGATCAAAGCTCATTTGAAATATTAATTTAAACATTCAATTTTACTCCCGGACATAAAACATGTCAAAAAAATGTTTCAATTTTACACAATCAGAGGAAAACCCACCTAATATTTTAATGTCAAATGCTTCCATTTTAAATTTCATGAAGATCAAATCTCGTTTGAAATATTAATTTAAAGTTTCAATTTTGCTCATTAAGAGGAAAACCCACCTAATATTTTGATGTCAAATGCTTCTATTTTAAATTTCACGAAGATTCAAGCTTATTTAAAATATTTATTTCAAGTTCTAATTTTACACAATTAGTGGAAAAGCCACCTAATATTTTGATGTCAAATGCTTTCAATTTAAATTTCACGAAGATCGGAGCTCATTTGAAATATTAATTTAACGTTTCAATTTTCTCAATCAGAGGAGAACCCACCTAATATTTTGACGTCAAATGGTTCCATTTTAAATTTCAGGAAGATTGGAGCTCATCTGAAATATTAATTTAATCATTCTATTTTTCTCCCAGACGTAAAACATAAGACAAAAAAGTTTCAATTTTGCACAATCAGAGGTAAATCCATCTAATATTTTGATGTCAAATGCTTCCATTTTAAATTTCATGAACATCGGAGCTCATTTGGAATATTAATTTAAACTTTTAATTTTGTTCAATCGGAGGATAACCCACCTAATATTTTGATGTCAAATGCTTCTTTTTTAAATTGGATGGATCTGACATCAAAATATTAATTTAAAGTTTTAGTTGTACACAATCAGAGGAAACCCACCTAATATTTTAATGTCAAATGTTTCCCTTTTAAATATCACGAAGATCAAATCTCGTTTGAAATATTAATTTAAAGTTTAAATTTTGCTCAATTGGAGGAAAACGCACCTAATATTTTGATGTCAAATGCTTCTATTTTAAATTTCACGGAGATCCAAGCTCGTTTGAAATATTGATTTTCAGTTTTAGTTTTACACAATTAGTGGAAAACCCACCTAATATTTTGATGTCAAATGCTTCCAATTTAAATTTCACGAAGATCAGAGCTTGTTTGAAATATTATTTTAAAGTTTCAATTCTCTCAATGATGCGGCAACTTCTGGAGGTCATAACTTTTGACTCAGATGTGGGTTTTGGCTGAAATTTTACAGACGGATTTGTGAGCTAGATTTAATGGTATAGCCAAACACGCTATCTCTTTTGTCAGTCATTTTGACATCTTTTTGGGAGGCTAAAGTTTCATGTTGACCTTCAATATTACATTTTTTCTTTTCTTTCCACCTTTTTGAGTTTTGTTTTTTGTAATAAATCCGAATTCGTGTTTCTAATTTTGTGGATTAGTTGGAAATTCATCTTGCCTTAGTTGATAGATTTTCAAGGGAAAAATTGAGATTCATAGGATGAGTTTTAAAAGTTACTGAAAATGGAAAAAAAACTCTTTTTTCTTGAAAATCTGCCAAATATGGTAATTTTTGAAATTGCAATAATTAGGAGTTTTTGTTCATTATAGAGGAGAGTAGTTGGATGTAGCTAATGAGAATTTGGAATTCTATCATTCTGGCATTGTGTTGTCTTTTTTTGTGAATGGTGTTTCTGAAGGTTTTGGTCTACATCACTCAATCAAAGGAAAACCCACCTAATATTTTGATGTCAAATGCTTCCATTTTAAATTTCACAAAGATTGGAGCTCATTTGAAATATTAATTTAAACATTCAGTTTTACTCCTAGATGCAAAACATGTCGCAAAAAAGTTTCAATTTTGCACAATCAGAGGTAAACCCACCTAATATTTTGATGTCAAATACTTCCATTTTAAATTTCATGAACATCAGAGCTCATTTGAAATATTAATTTAAACTTTCAATTTCTCTAAATCAGAGGAAAACCCACCTAATATTATGATGTCAAATGCTTCTATTTTAATTTGGAATTATTTGACATCAAAATATTAATTTAAAGTTTCAAATATTAATTTAAAGTTTCATTTTTACACAATCAGATGAAAACCCACCTAATATTTTAATGTCAAATGCTTCCATTTTAAATTTCATGAAGATCAGATCTCGTTTGAAATATTAATTTAAAGTTTCAATTTTGCTCAATCAGAGGAAAACCCACGTAATATTTTGATGTCAAATGCTTCTATTTTAAATTTCACGGAGATCTGAGCTCATTTGAAATATTAATTTCAAGTTCTAATTTTACACAATCAATGGAAAACCCACCTAATATTTTGATGTCAAATTTTTCCAATTTAAATTTAACGAAGATCGGAGCTCGTTTGAAATATTAATTTATAGTTTCAATTTTCTCAATCAGAGGAGAACCCACCTAATATTTTTATGTCAAATGCTTCCATTTTAAATTTTACGAAGATCGGAGCTCATCTAAAATATTAATTTAAACATTCAATTTTACTCCCAGATGTAAAACATGTTACCAAAAAGTTTCAATTTTGCACAATCAGAGGTAAACCCACCTAATATTTTGATGTCAAATGCTTCCATTTTAAATTTCATGAACATCAGAGCTCATTTTAAATATTAATTTAAACTTCTAATTTTGCTCAATCAGAGGAAAACCCACCCAATATTTTGATGTCAAATGCTTCCATTTTAAATCTCATGAAGATCGGATCTCGTTTCAAATATTAATCTAAAGTTTCAATTTTGCTCAATCACAGAAAAACCCACCTAATATTTTGATGTCAAATGCTTCTATTTTAAATTTGACGGAGATCCAAGCTCATTTGAAATATTAGTTTCATGTTTCAATTGTACATAATCAGTGGAAAACGCACCTAATATTTTGATCTCAAATGCTTCCAATTTAAATTTCACAAAGATCGGAGCTCGTTTGAAATATTAATTTAAAGTTTCAATTTTATCAATCAGAGGAGAACTCACCTAATATTTTGATCTCAAATGCTTCCATTTTAAATTTCATGAAGATCGGAGCTCATTTGAAATATTAATTTAAGCATTCAATTTTTCTCCCAGATGTAAACCATGTCAAAAAAAAGTTTCAATTTTGGAGAATCGGAGGTAAACCCACCTATTATTTTGATGTCAAATGCTTCCACTTTAAATTTCAAGAGCATCAGAGCTCATTTTAAATATTAATTTAAACTTTCAATTTTGCTCAATAAGAGGAAAACCCACCTAATATTTTGATGTTAAATGCCTCTATTTTAAATTAGAAGCATCTGACATGAAAATATTAAATTAAAGTTTCAAATATTAATTTTAAGTTTCAGTTTTACAGAAATAGAGAAAAACCCACCTAATATTTTAATGTCAAATGCTTCCATTTTAAATTTCAAGAAGATCGGATCTCGTTTGAAATATTAATTTAAAGTTTCAATTTTGCTCAATCATGGGAAAACCCACCTAATATTTTGATGTCAAATGCTTCTATTTTAAATTTCACAGAGATCCGAGCTCGTTTGAAATATTGAATACGAGTTTGAGTTTTACACAATCAGTGGAAAACCCACCTAATATTTTGATGTCAAATGCTTCCAATTTAAATTTCACAAAGATCAGAGCTCGTTTGAAATATTAATTTAAAGTTTCAATTCTCTCAATGATGAAGCAACTTCCGGAGGTCATCACTTTTGACTCAGATGTGGGTTTTGGCTGAAATATTACAGGCGGATTTGTGAACTAGATTTAATGGTATATGTAGCCACACTAGCTCTTTTGCTAGTCATTTTGACATCTTTTTAGGAGCCTAAATTTTCATCTTGACCTTTGAAATTAGCTTTTTTATTTTCTTTCCACCTTTTTGAGTTTTGTTTTTTGTAATAAATCCAAAATCATGTTTCTGATTTCATGGATTAGTAGGCAATTCATCTTACCTTAGTTGATAGATTTTCTAGGGAAAAATTGAGATTCTTAGGATGAGTTTTAAAAGTTACCAAAAATGGAAAAAAATATTTTTTCCCAAAAATATGCCAAATATGGTAATTTTTGAAATTGTAATAAGTAGAAGTTTTCTTTCATTATAGAGGAGAGTACTTGGACGTAGTTAATGAGAATTTGGAATTCTATCATTCTGGCATTGTGTTGTCTTTTTTTGTGAATTGTGTTTATGAAGGTTATGGGCTACATCACTTAATCAGAGGAAAACCCACCTAATATTTTGATGTCCAATGCTTCCATTTTAAATTTTACGAAGATCGGAGCTCATTTGAAATATTAACTTAAACATTCAATTTTTCTCCCAGACACAAAATGTGTCAAAAAAAATTTCAATTTTGCACAATCAGAGGTAAACCCACCTAATATTTTGATGTCAAATGCTTCCATTTTAAATTTCATGAACATTAGAGCTCGTCTGAAATATTAATTTAAACTTTCAATTTTGCTAAATCAGAGCAAAACCCACCTAATATTATGATGTCAAATGCTTCTATTTTAAATTGAAAGCATTTGACATCAAAATATTAATTTTAAGTTTCAAATATTAATTTAAGGTTTCAGTTTTACACAATCAGAGGAAAACCCACCTAATATCTTAATGTCAAATGCCACCATTTTAAACTTCATGAAGATCGGATCTCGTTTGAAAAATTAATTTCATGTTTCAATTTTGCTCAATCAGAGCAAAACCCACCTAATATTTTGATGTCAAATGCTTCTATTTTAAATTTCATGGAGATCCGAGCTCGTTTGAAATATTAATTTCAATTTCAATTTTACACAATCAATGGAAAACCCACCTAATATTTTGATGTCAAATGCTTCCAATTTAAATTTCACAAAGATCAGAGCTCGTTTGAAATATTAATTTAAAGCTTCAATTTTCCCAATCAGAGGAGAACCCACCTAATATTTTGAAATCAAATGCTTCCATTTTAAATTTCACAAAGATCGAAGCTCATCTGAAATATTAATTTAAACATTCAATTTTACTCCCGGACGTAAAACATGTCACAAAAAAGTTTCAATTTTGCACAATCAGAGGTAAACCCACCTAATATTTTGATGTCAAATGCTTCCATTTTAAATTTCACAAAGATCGTAGCTCATTTGAAATATTAATTTAAACTTTTAATTTTGCTCAATCAAAGGAAAACCCACCTAATATTTTGATGTCAAAAGCTTCTATTTTAAATTGGAAGCATTTGACATCAAAATATTAATTTAAAGTTTCAAATATTAATTTAAAGTTTTAGTTTTACACAATCGGATGAAAACCCACATAGTATTTTAATGTCAAATGCTTCCATTTTAAATCTCATGAAGATCGAATCTCATTTGAAATATTAATTTAAAGTTTCAATTTTCCTCAATCAGAGGAAAACCCACCTAATATTTTGATGTCAAATGCTTCTTTTTTAAATTTCATGGAGATCCGAGCTCATTTGAAATATTAGTTTCAAGTTTCAATTGTACACAATCAATGGAAAACCCACCTAATATTTTGATGTCAAATGCTTCCAATTTAAATTTCACAAAGATCGGAGCTCATTTGAAATATTAATTTAAAGTTTCAATTTTTTTAATCAGAGGAGAACCCACCTAATATTTTGATGTCAAATGCTTCCATTTTAAATTTCATGAAGATTGGAGCCCATTTGACATATTAATTTAAACATTCAATTTTGCTCCCGGACGTAAAAGTTGTCAAAAAAAATTTCAATTTTGCACAATCGGAGGTAAACCCACCTAATATTTTGATGTCAAATGCTTCAATTTTAAATTTCAAGAACATCAGAGCTCATTTTAAATATTAATTTAAACTTTCAATTTTGCTCAATCAGAGGAAAACCCACCTAATATTATGATGTCAAATGCTTCTATTTTAAATTGTAAGCATTTGACATCAAAATATTAATTTAAAGTTTCAAATATTAATTTAAGATTTTTGTTTTACACAATCAGAGTAAAACCCACCTAATATTTTAATGACAAATGCTTCCATTTTAAATTTCATGAAGATCAAATCTGGTTTGAAATATTAATTTAAAGTTTCAATTTTGCTCAATCAGACGAAAACCCACCCAATATTTTGATGTCAAATGCTTCTATTTTAAATTTCATGGAGATCTGAGCTCATTTGAAATATTAATTTCAAGTTTCAATTTTACACAATCAATAGAAAACTGACCTAATATTTTGATGTCAAATGCTTCAAATTTAAATTTCAGGAAGATCGGAGCTCGTTTGAAATATTAACTTAAAGTTTCAATATTCTCAATCAGAGGAGAGCCCACCTAATATTTTGATGTCAAATGCTTCCATTTTAAATTTCACAAAGATCGGAGCTCATTTGAAATATTAATTTAAAGTTTCAATCTTCTCAATCAGAGGAGAACCCACCTAATATTTTGATGTCAAATGCTTCCAATTTAAATTTCATAAAGATCGGAGCTCGTTTGAAATATTAATTTAAAGTTTTGTTTTTCTCAATCAGAGGAGAACCCACCTAATATTTTGATGTCAAATGCTTCCATTTCAAATTTCACAAAGATCACAGCTCATTTGAAATATTAATTTAAACATTCAATTTATCTCCTGGACGTAAAACAAGTCAGAAACAAGTTTGAATTTTGCACAATCAGAGGTAAACCCACCTAATATTTTGATGTCAAATGCTTCCATTTTAAATTTTAAGAGCATTGGAGCTCATTTTAAATATTAATTTAAACTTTCAATTTTGCTCAATCAGAGGAAAACCCATCTAGTATTTTGATGTCAAATGCTTCTATTTTAAATTAGAAGCATCTGACATCGAAATATTAACTTAAAGTTTCAAATATTAATTTAAAGTTTTAGTTTTATAGAGTAAGAGGAAAACCCACCTAATATTTTAATGTCAAATGCTTCCATTTTAAATTTCACGAAGATCAGATCTCATTTAAAACATTAATTTAAAGTTTCAATTTTTCTCAATCAGAGAAAAACCCACCTAATGTTTTAATGTCAAAAGCTTCTATTTTAAATTTCATGGAGATCCGAGCTCGTTTGAAATATTAATTTCAAGTTTCAATTTTACACAATCAGTGGAAAACCCACCTAATATTTTGATGTCAAATGCTTCCAATTTAAATTTCATGAAGATCGGAGCTTGTTTGAAATATTAATTTAATGTTTTAATTTTTTCAATCAGAGGAGATCCCACACAATATTTTGATGTCAAATGCTTCCATTTTAAATTTCACGAAAATTGGTGCTCATTTGAAATATTAATTTAAACATTTAATTTTGCTCCTGGACATAAAATGTGTCACGAAAAAGTTTCAATTTTGCACAATCAGAGGTAAACCCACCTAATATTTTGATGTCAAATGCTTCCATTTTAAGTTTCACGAACATCGGAGCTCGTTTGAAATATTAATTTAAACTTTTGAATTTTTCTCAATTAGAGAAAAACCCACCTAATATTTTGATGTCAAATGCTTCTATTTTAAATTGGAAGGATCTGACATCAAAATATTAATTTAAAGTTTCAAATATTAATTTAATGTTTTAGTTTTACACAATCAGAGGAAAACCCACCTAAAATTTTAATGTTAAATGCTTCCATTTTAAATTTCATGAAGATTGGATCTCGTTTGAATTATTAATTTAAAGTTTCAATTTTTCTCAATTAGAGGAAAACCCACCTAATATTTTCATGTCAAATGCTTCTATTTTAAATTTCATGGAGATCTGAGCTTGTTTGAAATACTAATTTCAAGTTTTAATTTTACATAATCAGTCGAAAACCCACCTAATATTTTGATGTCATATGTTTCCAATTTAAATTTCACGAAGATTAGAGCTCGTTTGAAATATTAATTTAAAGTTTCAATTCTCTTAATGATGCAACAACTTCTGGAGGTCATAACTTTTGACTCACATGTGGGTTTTGGCTGAAATTTTACAGGCAGATTTGTGAGCAAGATTTAATGGTAGACCCAACCAACCTAGCTCTATTGGTGGTCATTTTGTCATCTTTTCGGGAGCCTAAAGTTTCATCTTGACCTTCAAAATTAGCTTTTTTCTTTTCTTTCTAATTTTTGGAGTTTTGTTTTTTGTAATAAATCTGAAATCATGTTTCTAATTTCATGGATTAGTTGGCATTTCATCTTGCCTTAGTTGATAGATTCTTTAGGGAAAAAATGAGATTCTTAGGATGAGTTTTAAAAGTTACCAAAAATGAAAAAAAAAACTATTTTTCACAAAAATTTGCCAAATATGGTAAATTTCAAAATTGAAATAAGTAGGAGTTTTCTTTGATTGTAGACGAGAGTAGTTGGATGCAGTTAATGAGAATTTGGAATTCTATCATTCTAGCATTGTGTTGTCCCTTTTTGTGAATTGTGTTTCTGAACGTTTTGGGCTACATCACTTAATCAGAGGAGAACCCACCTAATAATTTGATGTCAAATGCTTCCATTTTAAATTTCATGAAGATCGAAGCTCATTTGAAATATTAATTTAAAAATTTAATTTTGCTCACAGACGTAAAACATGTAATAAAAAAGTTTCAATTTTGCACAATCAAAGTTAAACGTACCTAATTTTTTGATGTCAAATGCTTCCATTTTAAATTTCACGAACATCGGAGCTTGTTTGAAATATTAATTTAAAATTTAAATTTTGCTCAATCAAAAGAAAACCCTCCTAATATTATGATGTCAAATGCTTCTATTTTAAATTGGAAGCATTCGATATCAAAATATTAATTTAAAGTTTCAAATATTTATTTAAAGTTTCAGTTTTACACAATCAGAGGAAAACCCACCTAATATTTTAATGTCAAATGCTTCCATTTTAAATTTCACAAGGATCGTATCTCATTTGAAATATTAATTTAAAGTTTCAATTTTGCTCAATAAGAGAAAAAGCCACCTAATATTTTGATGTCAAATGCTTCTATTTTAAATTTCACAGAGATCTGAGCTTGTTTGAAATATTAATTTCAAGCTTCAATTTTACACAATCAGTGGAAAACCCACCTAATATTTTAATGTCAAATGCTTCCATTTTAAATTTCACAAAGATTGGATCTCGTTTGAAATATTAATTTAAAGTTTCAATTTTGCTCAATCAGAGGAAAACCCACCTAATATTTTGATTTCAAATGCTTCTATTTTAAACTTCATGGAGATCTCAGCTCATTTGAAATATTAATTTCAAGTTTCAATTTTACACAATCAGTGGAAAACCCACTTAATATTTTGATGTCAAATACTTCAAATTTAAATTTCACAAAGATCGGAGCTCATTCAAAATATTAATCTAATGTGAAAACTTTCTCAATTAGAGGAGAGCCCACCTAGTATTTTGATGTCAAATGCTTCCATTTTAAATTTCACGAAGATTGGAGCTCATTTGAAATATTAATTTAAACATTCAATTTTGATCCCAGACGCAAAACGTGTCACAAAAAGTTTCAATTTTCCACAATCAGAGGTAAACCCACCTAATAATTTGATGTCAAATGCTTCTATTTTAAGATTCATGAACACTAGAGCTCGTTTGAAATATTAATTTGAACTTTCAATTTTGCTCAATCAGAGGAAAACCCATCTAATATTTTGATGTCAAATACTTCTATTTTAAATTGGAAGGATCTGACATCAAAATATTAATTTAAAGTTTCAGTTTTACACAATCAGAGGAAAACCCACGTAATCTTTTAATGTCAAATGCTTCCATTTTAAATTTCATGAATATCGGATCTCGTTTGGAATATTAATTTCAAGTTTCAATTTTACACAATCAGCGGAAAACCCACCTAATATTTTGATGACAAATACTTCCAATTTAAATTTTAGGAAGATCAGAGCTCGTTTAAAATATCAATTTTGCTCCCGGGCATAAAACGTGTCACAAAAAAGTTTAAATTTTGCACAATCAGAGGTAAACCCACCTAATATTTTGTTGTCAAATGCTTCCATTTTAAATTTCATGAACATCGGAGCTCATTTGAAATATTAATTTAAACTTTTAATTTTGCTCAATCAGAGGAAATCTCACCTAATATTTTAATGTCAAATGCTTCTATTTTAAATTGGAAGCATTTGAAATCAAAATATTAATTTAAAGTTTCAAATATTAATTTACCATTTTAGTTTTACACAATCAGAGAAAAACCCACATAATATTTTAATGTCAAATGCTTCCATTTTAAATCTCACGAAGATCGGATCTTGTTTAAAATATTAATTTAAAGTTTCAATTTTGCTCAATCATAGGAATACCCACCTAATATTTTTATGTCGAATGCTTCTATTTTAAATTGGAAAGATCTGACATCAAAATATTAATTTCAAGTTTCAAATATTAAATTAAAGTTTTAGTTTTACACAATCAAATGAAAACCCACCTAATATTTTAATGTCGAGTTTGAAATATTAATTTTGAGTTTCAATGTTACACAATCAGTGGAAAACCCACCTAATATTTTGATGTCAAATGATTCCAATTTAAATTTCACGAAGATACGAGCTCGTTTGAAATATTAATTTAAACTTTCAATTCTCTCAATGATGCAGCAACTTCCGGAGGTAATTACTTTTGACTCGGATTTGGGTTTTGGCTGAAATTTTATAGGCAGATTCATGAATTAGATTTGATGGAAGACCCAGCCAAGCTAGCTCTATTGGTGGTCATTTTGACATATTTTTAGGAGCCTAAAGTTTCAGCTTGACCTTCAAAATTACCTTTTTTCTTTTCTTTCCATTTTTTGAGTTTTTTTTTTGTGATAAATCCGAAATCATGTTTCTGATTTTGTGGATTAGTTTGCAATTCATATTGCCTTAGTTGAGATATTAATTTAAACATTCAATTTTGCTCCCGGACGTAAAATGCGTCACAAAAAAGTTTCAATTTTGCACAATCAGAGGTAAACCCACCTAATATTTTGATGTTAAATGAGTCCTTTTTAAATTTCACAAACATTGGAGCTCGTTTGAAACATTAATTTAAACTTTCCTTTTCACTCAATCAGAGGAAAACCCGCCTAATATAATGATGTCAAATGCTTCTATTTTAAATTGGAAGCATTTGACATCAAAATATTAATATAAAGTTTCGAATATTAATTTAAAGTTTTAGTTTTACACAATTAGAGGAAAACCCACCTAATATTTTAATTTTAAATGCTTGCAATTTAAATTTCATGAAAATCGGATCTTGTTTGAAAAATTAATTTAAATTTTCAATTTTGCTCAATCAGAGAAAAACCCAGCTAATATTTTGATGTCAAATGCTTCTACTTTAAATTTCATGGAGATCCGAGGTTGTTTGAAATATTAATTTCAAGTTTCAATTTTACACAATCAGTGGAAAACCCACCTAATATTTTGATGTCAAATGCTTCCAATATAAATTTCACAAAGATCGGAGCTCGTTTGAAATATTAATTTAAAGTTTTAATTTTCTCAATTAGAGGAGAACTCACCTAATATTTTGATGTCAAATGCTTCCATTTTAAATTTCACAAAGATCGGAGGTCATTTGAAATATTAATTTAAACATTCAATTTTGCTACTGGACGTAAAATGTGACACAAAAGTTTCAATTTTGCATAATCAGAGGTGAACCCACCTAATATTTTTATGTCAAATTCTTCCATTTCAAATTTCATGAACATCGGAGTTCGTTTGAAATATTAATTTAAAATTTCAATTTTGCTCAATCAGAGGAAAACTCACTTAATTTATGATGTCAAATGTTTCTATTTTAAATTGGAAGCATTTGACATCAAAACATTAATTTAAAGTTTCAAATATTAATTTAAAGTTTTAGTTTTACACAATCAGAAGAAAACCCACCTAATATTTTAATGTCAAATGCTTCCATTTTAAATTTCACGAAGATCAAATCTTGTTTGAAATATTAATTTAAAGTTTCAATTTTGCTCAATCAGAGGAAAACACATCTAATATTTTGATGTCAAATGCTTCTATGTTTAATTTCATGGAGATCCAAGCTCATTTGAAATATTAATTTCAAGTTTCAATTTTATACAATCTGTGGAAAACCCACCTAATATTTTGATGTCAAATGCTTCCAATTTAAATTTCATGAAGATTGGAGCTCGTTTGAAATATTAATTTATAGTTTTAATTTTTCTCAATCAGAGGAAAACCCACCTAATATTTTGATGTCAAATGCTTCTATTTTAAATTAGAAGCATCTGACATCAAAATATTAACTTAAAGTTTCAAATATTAATTTAAATTTTTAGTATTATAGAATAAGAGGAAAACCCACCTAGTATTTTAATGTCAAATGCTTCCATTTTAAATTTCATGAAGATCGGATCTCGTTTGAAATATTAATTTAAAGTTTCAATTTTGCTCAATCAGAGCAAAACCCACCTAATATTTTGATGTAAAATGCTTCTATTTTAAATTTCATGGAGATCTGAGCTCGTTTGAAATATTAATTTAAAGTTTCAATTTTACACAATCAGTGGAAAACCCACCTAATATTTTGATATCAAATGCTTCCAATTTAAATTTCATGAAGATCGGAGCTCGTTTCAAATATTAATTTAATGTTTCAATTTTCTCAATCAGAGGAGAACCCACCTAATATTTCGATGTCAACTGCTTCCATTTTAAATTTCATGAAGATCGGAGCTCATTTGAAATATTAATTTAAACATTCAATTTTACTCCCGGATGTAAAACGTGTCACAAAAAAGTGTCAATTTTGCACAATCAAAGGTAAACCCACCTAATATTTTGATGTTAAATGCTTCCATTTTAAATTTCATGAACATCAGAGCTCATTTGAAATATTAATTTAAACTTTTAATTTTTCTCAATTAGAGGAAAACCCACCGAATATTTTGATGTCAAATGCTTCTATTTTAAATTGGAGGCATTTGACATCAAAAGATTAATTTAAAGTTTCAAATATTAATTTAAAGTTTCAGTTTTACACAATCAGAGGAAAATCCACCTAATATTTTGATGTCAAATGCTTCTATTTTAAATTTCACGGAGATCTGAGCTCATTTGAAATATTAATTTTAAGTTTCAATTTTACACAATCAGTTGAAAACCCACCTAATATTTTGATGTCAAATGCTTCCAATTTAAATTTCATGAAGAGCGGAGCTTGTTTGAAATATTAATTTAATATTTCAATTTTCTCAATCAGAGGAGAACCCACCTAATATTTTGATGTTAAATGCTTCCATTTTAAATTTCACGAAGATCGGAGCTCATTTGAAATATTAATTTAAACATTCAATTTTGCTCCCGGATAAAAAATGTGTCATCAAAAAGTTTCAATTTTGCACAATCAGAGGTAAACCCACCTAATATTTTTATGTCAAATGCTTCCATTTTAAGTTTTAGGAACATTGGAGCTCATTTGAAATATTAATTTAAACTTTCAATTTTTCTCAATCAGAGGAAAACGCACTTAAAATTTTGATGTCAAATGCTTCTATTTTAAATTGGAAGGATCTGACGTCAAAGTATTAATTTAAAGTTTCAGTTTTACACAATCATAGGAAAACCCACCTAATATTTTTATGTCAAATGCTTCCATTTTAAATTTCACGAAGATCGGATCTCGTTTGAAATATTAATTTAAAGTTTCAATTATGCTCAATCAGAGGAAAATCGACATAATATTTTGATGTCAAATGCTTCTATTTTAAATTCCATGGAGATCCAAGCTCGTTTGAAATATTAATTCCAAGTTTCAATTTTACACAATTAGTGGAAAACCCACCTAATATTTTGATGTCAAATGCTTCCAATTCAAATTTCACAAAGATCGGAGCTCGTTTGAAATATTAATTTAAAGTTTCAATTCTCTCAATGATGCAGCAACTTACGGAGGTCATAAATTTTGACTCGAATGTGGGATTTGGTTGAAATTTTACGAGCGGATTCGTGAGCTAGATTTGATGGTAGACCCAAGAGAGCTAGCTCTATTGGCTGTCATTTCGACATCTTTTCACCAAACTAAAGTTTCATCTTGACCTTCAAAATTAGCTTTTTTCTTTTCTTTTTAGTTTTTTGAGTTTTGTTTTTTGTAATAAATCTGAAGACGTGTTTCTGATTTCGTGGATTAGTTGGCAATTCATCTTGCCTTAGTTGATAGAATTTCTAGGGAAAAATCTAGATTCTTAGGATGAGTTTAAAAAGTTACCAAAAATAGAAAAAAAAACTATTTTTCCCAAGAATTTGCCAAATATGGTAATTTTCAAAATTGTAATAAGTAGGAGTTTTCTTTCATTGTAGAGGAGAGTAGTTGGATGCAGTTAATGAGAATTTGCAATTCTATCATTCTGGCATTGTGTTGTCTTTTTTTGTGAATTGTGTTTTTGAAGGTTTTGGGCTACATCACTCAATCAGAGGAGAACCCACCTAATATTTTGATGTCAAACACTTCCATTTTAAATTTCATGAAGATCAGAGCTCATTTGAAATATTATTTTAAACATTCAATTTTGCTCCCGAACGTAAAACATGTCACAATAAAGTTTCAATTTTGCACAATCAGAGGTAAACCCACCTAATATTTTGATGTCAAATGCTTCTATTTTAAATGTCACAAACATCAGAGCTCGTTTGAAATATTAATTTAAACTTTCAATTTTGCTCAATCAGAGGAAAACCCACCTAAAATTATGATGTCAAATGCTTCTATTTGAAATTGGAAGCATTTGACATCAAAATATTAATTTAAAGTTTTAAATATCTATTTAAAGTTTTAGTTTTACAGAATCAGAGGAAAACCCACCTAATATTTTAATGTCAAATGCTTCCATTTTAAATTTCACAAAGATCAGATCTCATTTGAAATATTAATTTAAAGTTTCAATTTTGCTCAATCAGAGAAAAACCCACCTAATATTTTGATGTCAAATGCTTCTATTTTAAATTTCACAGAGATCCAAGCTTGTTTGAAATATTAATTTAAAACTTCAATTTTACACAATTAGTCAAAAACCCACCTAATATTTGATATGTCAAATGCTTCCAATTTAAATTTCGTGAAGATCGGAGATCGTTTGAAATATTACTTTAAAGTTTTAATTTTCCCAATTAGAGGAGAACCCACCTAATATTTTGATTTCAAATTCTTCCATTTTAAATTTCATGAAGATCGGAGCTCATTTGAAATATTAATTTAAACATTTAATTTTGCTCCCGGACGTAAAACGTGTGACAAAAAAGTTTAAATTTTGCACAATCAGAGGTGAACCCACCTAATATTTTGATGTCAAATGCTTCCATTTTAAATTTCATGAACATCGGAGCTCGTTTGAAATATTAATTTAAACTTTCAATTGTGCTCAATCAGAGGAAAACCCACCTTATATTATGATGTCAAATGCTTCTATTTTAAATTGGAAGCATTTGACATCAAAATATTAATTTAAAGTTTCAAATATTAATTTAACATCTTACATCAAAATATTAATTTAAAGTTTTATTGGCGGATTCATGAGCTAGATTTAATGATAGACCCAACAAAGCTAGGTCTATTGGCAGTCATTTTGACATCTTTTCGAGAGCCTGAAGTTTCATCTTGACCTTCAAAATTAGCTTTTTTCTTTTCTTTCCAGTATTTTGAGTTTTGTTTTTTTGTAATAAATCCAAAATCATGTTTCTAATTTCGTGGATTAGTTGACAATTCATCTATCATTCTGGCATTGTGTTGTCTTTTTTTGTGAATTGTGTTTCTGAATATTTTGGGCTACATCACTCAATCAGAGGAAAACCCACCTATTATTTTGATGTCAAATGCTTCCATTTTAAATTTCATGAAGATCGGAGCTCATTTGAAATATTAATTTAAACATTCAATTTTGCTCTCGGACATAAAATGTGTCACAAAAAAGTTTTAATTTTGCACAATCATTGGTAAACCCAACTAATAATTTGATGTCAAATGCTTCCATTTAAAATTTCACAAGCATCAGAGCTCGTTTGAAATATTAATTTAAACTTTCAATTTTTCTCAATCAGAGGAAAACCACCCAATATTTTGATGTCAAATGATTCTATTTTTAATTGGAAGCATTTTACATAAAAAATATTAATTTAAAGTTTCAAATATTAATTTAAAGTTTTAGTTTTACACAATCAGAGGAAAACCCACCTAATATTTTAATGTCAAAAGCTTCCATTTTGAATTTCACGAAGATCAAATCTCGTTTGAAATATTAATTTAAAGTTTCAATTTTGCTCAATCAGAGAAAAACCCACCTAATATTTTGATGTCAAATGCTTCTATTTTAAATTTCATGGAGATTCGAGCTTGTTTGAAATATTAATTTCAAGTTTCAATTTTACACAATCAGTGGAAAACCCACTTAATATTTTGATGTCAAATGCTTCCAATTTAAATTTCACAAAGATCGGAGCTCATTTGAAATATTAATTTTAAGGTTTAATTTTCTCAATTAGAGGAGAACCCACCTAATATTTTGATGTCAAATGCTTCCATTTTAAATTTCACAAAGATCGGAGCTCAATTGAAATATTAATTTAAACATTCAATTTTGCTCCCAGACGTAAAACGAGTGACAAAAAAGTTTCAATTTTGCACAATCAGAGGTAAACCCACCTAATATTTTGATGTCAAATACTTCCATTTTAAATTTAATGAACATCGGAGCTCCTTTGAAATATTAATTTAAACTTTCAATTTTGCTCAATTAGAGGAAAACCCACCTAATATTATGATGTCAAATGCTTCTATTTTAAATTGGAAGCATTTGACATCAAAATATTAATTTAAAGTTTCAA
>MU222169.1:313455-326373 GCA_018584345.1 Thuja plicata | reverse complement strand
AAGTTTCAATTTTGCTCAATCAGAGGAAAACCCACCTAATATTTTGATGTCAAATGCTTCTATTTTAAATTTCATGGAGATCCGAGCTTGTTTGAAATATTAATTTCAAGTTTCAAATTTACACAATGAGTGGAAAACCCACCTAATATTTTGATGTCAAATGCTTCCAATTTAAATTTCACGAAGATCGGAACTCATTTGAAATATTAATTTCAAGTTTCAATTTTCTCAATCAGAGAACCCACCTAATATTTTGATGTCAAATGCTTCCATGTTAAATTTCCCAAAACTAAGAGCTCACTTGAAATATTAATTTAAACATTCAATTTTCCTCCCAAGAGTAAAACGTGTCAAAAAAAAGTTTCAATTTTGCACAATCAGAGGTAAAACCACCTAATATTTTGATATCAAATGCTTCCATTTTAACTTTCACGAACATCGGAGCTCATTTGAAATACTAATTTAAACATTTAATTTTTCTCAATAAGAGGAAAATCCACCTAATATCTTGATGTCAAATGCTTCTATTTTAAATTGGAAGCATTTGACATCACAATATTAATTTAAAGTTTCAAATATTAATTTAAAGTTTCATTTTTACACAATCAGAGGAAAACCCACATAATATTTTAATGTCAAATGCTTCCATTTTAAATATCACAAAGATTGGATCTCATTTGAAATATTAATTTAAATTTCAATTTTGCTCAATCAGAGGAAAAGCCACCTAATATTTTGATGTCAAATGCTTCTATTTTAAATTTCACAGAGAGCCAAGCTCATTTGAAATATTAATTTCAAGTTTCAATTTTACACAATCAGTGGAAAACCCACCTAATATTTTGATGTCAAATGCTTCCATTTTAAATTTCACAAAGCTCGGAGCTCGTTTGAAATATTAATTTAAAGTTTCAATTTTCTCAATCAGAGGAGAACCCACCTAATATTTTGATGTCAAATGCTTTCATTTTAAATTTCAGGAAGATCAGAGCTCATTTGAAATATTAATTCAAACATTCAATTTTTCTCCCGGACGTAAAACGTGTCAAAAAAAAGTTTCAATTTTGCACAATCAGACGTAAACCTACCTAATATTTTGATGTCAAATGCTTCCATTTTAAATTTCAAGAGCATCAGAACTCATTTTAAATATTAATTTGAACTTTCAATTTTGCTCAATCATAGGAAAACCCACCTAATATTTTGATGTCAAATGCTTCTATTTTAAATTAGAAGCATCTGGCATCAAAATATTAACTTAAAGTTTCAAATATTAATTTAAAGTTTTAGTTTTATAAAGTAAGAGGAAAACCCACCTAATATTTTGACGTAAAAGACATCTATTTTTAATTTCATGGAGATCTGAGCTCGTTTGAAATATTAATTTTGAGTTTCAATTTTACACAATCAGTGGAAAACCCACCTAATATTTTGATTTCAAATGCTTCCAATTTAAATTTCACAAAGATCGGATCTTGTTAGAAATATTTATTTAATGTTTCAATTTTCTCAATTAGAGGAGAACCCACCTAATAATTTGATGTCAAATGCTTCCATTTTAAATTTCACGAATATCGAAGCTCATTTGAAATATTAATTTAAACATTCAATTTTGCTCCCGGACGTAAAACCTGTCACAAAAATGTTTCAATTTTGCACAATCAGAGGTAAACCCACCTAATATTTTTATGTCAATTGCTTCCATTTTAAGTTTCACGAACATCGAAGTTCATTTGAAATATTAATTTAAACTTTAAATTTTCCTCAATCAGAGGAAAACCCACCTAATATTTTGATGTCAAATGCTTCTATTTTAAATTGGAAGGATCTGACGTCAAAATATTAATTTAAAATTTAAAATATTAATTTAAGGTTTCAGTTTTACACAATCAGAGGATAACCCGCCTAATATTTTAATGTCAAATGCTTCCATTTTAAATTTCACGAAGATCAGATCTTGTTTGAAATATTAATTTAAAGTTTCAATTTCACTCAATCAGTGGAAAATGCACCTAATATTTTGATGTCAAATGCTTCTATTTTAAATTTCACAGAGATCCGAGCTCGTTTGAAATATTAATTTTAAGTTTCAATTTTACAAAATCAGTGGAAAACCCACATAATATTTTGATGTCAAATGCTTCCAATTTAAATTTCACGAAGATCAGAGCTTATTTGAAAAATTAATTTAAAGTTTCAATTCTCTCAATGATGCAACAACTTCTGAAGGTCATAACTTTCGACTCGGATGTGGGTTTTGGCTGAAATTTTACGGGCAGGTTCATGAGCTAGATTTAATGGCAAACCAAACCAAGGTAGCTCTATTGGTAGTCATTTTGACATCTTTTTGGGAGCCTAAAGTTTCATCTTGACCTTCAAAATTAGCTTTTTTCTTTTCTTTCCAGTTTTTTGAGTTTTGTTTTTTTTAATAAATCCAAAATCATGTTTCTGATTTCATGGATTAGTTGGCAATTCATCTTGCCTTAGTTGATAGATTTTCTAGGGAAAAATTGATATTCTTAGGATGAGTTTTAAAAGTTACCAAAAATGGAAAAAAAAAACTATTTTTCCCAAAAATTTGCCAAATATGGTAATTGTCAAAATTGTAATAAGTAGGAGTTTTGTTTCATTGTAGAAGAGAGTAGTTGGACGTAGTTAATGAGAATTTGGAATTCTATCATTCTGGCATTGTGTTGTCTTTTTTTGTGAATTGTGTTTCTGAAGGTTTTGGGCTACATCACTCAATCAGACAAGAACCCACCTAATATTTTGATGTCAAATGCTTCCATATTAAATTTCATTAAGATCGGAGATCATTTGAAATATTAATTTAAACATTCAATTTTGCTCCCAGACGTAAAATGTGTCACAAAGAAGTTTCAATTTTTAACAATCAGAGGTAAACCCACCTAATATTTTCATGTCAAATGCTTCCATTTTAAATTTCATGAACATCGGATCTCATTTGAAATATTGATTTAAAATTTCAATTTTGCTCAATCAGAGGAAAACCCACCTAATCTTATGATGTCAAATGCTTCTATTTTAATTTGGAAGCATTTGACATCAAAATATTAATTTAAAGTTTGAAATATTAACTTAAAGTTTCAGTTTTACAGAATTAGAGGAAAACCCACCTAATATTTTAATGTCAAATGCTTCCATTTTAAATTTCAAGAAGATCAAATCTCGTTTGAAATATTAACTTATAGTTTTAATTTTGCTCAATCAGAGAAAAACCCACCTAATATTTTGATGTCAAATGCTTCTATTTTAAATTTCATGGAGATCTAAGCTTGTTTGAAATATTAATTTCAAGTTTCAATTTTACACAATCAATGGAAAACCCCTAATATTTTGATGTGAAATGCTTCCAATTGAAATTTCACAAAGATCAGAGCTCGTTTCAAATATTAAATTAAAGTTTCAATTTTCTCAATTAGAGGAGAACCCACCTAATATTTTGATGTCAAATGCTTCCATTTTAAATTTCACGAAGATCAGAGCTCAATTGAAATATTTATTTAAACATTCAATTTTTCCCTCAGACGTAAAACGTGTCAAAAAAAGTTTCAATTTTACACAATCAAAGGTAAACCCACCTAATATTTTGATGTAAAATTCTTCCATTTTAAATTTCAAGAGCATCAGAGCTCGATTTAAATATTAATTTAACTTTCAATTTTGCTCAATCAGAGGAAAACCCACCTAATATTTTGATGTCAAATGCTTCTATTTTAAATTAGAAGCATCTGACATCAAAATATTAACTTAAAGTTTCAAATATTAATTTAATGTTTCAGTTTTATAGAGTAAGAGGACAACCCACCTAATATTTTAATGTCAAATGCTTTTATTTTAAATTTCGTGAAGATCAGATCTCGTTTGAAATGTTAATTTAAAGTTTCAATTTTTCTTGATCAGAGCAAAACCCACCTAATATTTGTATGTCAAATGCTTCTATTTTAAATTTCAACGAGATCTGAGCTCGTTTGAAATACTAATTTCAAGTTTCAATTTTACACAATCAGTGGAAAACACACCTAATATTTTGATGTCAAATGCTTCCAATTTCAATTTCATGAAGATCGGAGCTCGTTTGAAATATTAATTTAAAGTTTCAATTTTCCCAATCAGAGGAGAACCTACCTAATATTTTGATGTCAAATGCTTCCATTTTGAATTTCACGAAGATCGAAGCTCATTTGAAATATTAATTTAAACATTCAATTTTGCTCCCAGACGTAAAAATGTGTCACAAAAAAGTTTCAATTTTGCACAATCAGAGGTAAACCCACCTAATATTTTTATGTCAAATACTTCTATTTTAAGTTTCGTGAACATCGGAGCTCATTTGAAATATTAATTTAAACTTTCAATTTTGCTCAATCAGAGGAAAACCCAAATAATATTTTGATTTCAAATGCTTCTATTTTAAATTGGAAGGATCTGACATCAAAATATTAATTTAAAGTTTCAAATATTAATTTAAAGTTTTAGTTTTACACAATCAGAGGAAAACCCACCTAATATTTTAATGTCAAATGCTTCCATTTTAAATTTCACAAAGATCGGATCTCGTTTGAAATATTAATTTAAAGTTTCAATTCTCTCAATGATGCAGCAACTTTTGAAGGTCATAACTTTTGACTCAGATGTGGGTTTTGGCTAAAATTTTACGGGCAGATTCGTGAGCTAGATTTAATGGTAGACCCAACTGAGCTATTTCTATTAGCGGTCATTTTGACAACTTTTCACGAACTTAAATTTTCATCTTGACCTTCAAAATTAGCTTTTTTCTTTTCTTTCCAGTTTTTTGAGTTTTGTTTTTTGTAATAAATTCGAAATCATGTTTTTTATTTCGTAGATTAGTTGGCAATTCATCTTGCCTTAGTTGATAGATTTTCTAGGGAAAAATTGAGATTCTTAGGATGAGTTTTAAAAGTTACCAAAAATGGAAAAAAAATATTATTCTAGAAAAATTGCCAAATATGGTAATTTTCAAAATAGTAATAAGTAGGAGTTTTAGTTTGAATTCTATCATTCTGGCATTATATTGTCTTTTTTTGTGAATTGTGTTTCTGAAGGTTTTTGGGCTACATCACTCAATCAGAGGAGAACCCACCTAATATTTTGATGTCAAATGCTTCCGTTTTGAATTTCACGAAGATCAGAGCTCATTTCAAATATTAATTTAAACATTCAATTTTTCTACTGACGTAAAATGTGTCACAAAAAAGTTTAAATTTTGCACAATCAGAGGTAATCCAACCTGATATTTTGTTGTCAAATGCTTCCATTTTAAATTTTATGAACATCAGAGCTCATTTTAAATATTAATTTAAACTTTCAATTTTGCTCAATCAGAGGAAAACCCACCTAATATTATGATGTCAAATGCTTCTATTTGAAATTAGAAGCATTTGACATCAAAATATTAATTTAAAGTTTCAAATATTAATTTAAAGTTTCAAATATTAATTTAAAGTTTCAGTTTTACACAATCAGAGGAAAACCCACCTAATATTTTAATTTCAAATGCTTCCATTTTAAATTTCATGAAGATCGAATCTCATTTGAAATATTAATTTAAAGTTTCAATTTTGCTCAATCAGAGCAAAACCCACCTAATACTGTGATGTCAAATACTTCTAATTTAAATTTCACGTAGATATGAGATTGTTTGAAATATTAATTTAAAGTTTCAATTTTACACAATCAGTGGAAAACCCACCTAATATTTTGATGTCAAATGCTTCCAATTTAAATTTCACGAAGATCGGATCTCATTTGAAATATTAATTTAAATTTTTTATTTTCTCAATTAGAGGAGAACCCACCTAATATTTTGATGTCAAATGCTTCAATTTTAAATTTCATGAAGATCATAGATCATTTGAAATATTAGTTTAAACATTCAATTTTTCTCCCAGACGTAAAATGTGTGACAAAATAGTTTCAATTTTCCACAATCAGAGGTGAACCCACCTAATATTTTGAAGTCAAATGCTTCCATTTTAAATTTCTTGAACATTGGAGCTCGTTTGAAATATTAATTTAAACTATCAATTTTTCTCAATCAGAGCAAAACCCACCTAATATTATGATGTCAAAAGCTTCTATTTTAAATTGGAAGCATTTGACATCAAAATATTAATTAAAAGTTTCAAATATTAATTTAAAGTTTTAGTTTTACACAATAAGAGAAAAACCCACCTAATATTTTAATGTCAAATGCTTCCATTTTAAATTTCAAAAAGATCAGATATCGTTTAAAATATTAATTTAAAGTTTCAATGTTGCTCAATCAGAGCAAAACTTACCTAATATTTTGATGTCAAATGCTTCCAATCTAAATTTCACGAAGATTGGAGCTTGTTTGAAATATTAATTTAAAGTTTGAATTTTCTCAATCAGAGGAGAACCCACCTAATATTTTGATGTCAAATTCTTCCATTTTAAATTTCACAAAGATCAGAGCTCAGTTGAAATATTAATTTAATCATTAAATTTTGCTCCCGGGCATAAAATGTGTCACAAAAAAGTTTCAATTTTGCACAATCAGAGGTAAACCCACCTAATATTTTGATGTCAAATGCTTCCATTTTAAATTTCACAAAATCGGAGCTCATTTGAAATATTAATTTAAACTTTTAATTTTGCTCAATCAGAGGAAAACCCACCTAATATTTTGATGTCAAATGCTTCTATTTTAAATTGGAAGCATTTGACATAAAAATATTAATTTAAAGTTTCAAATATTAATTTAAAGTCTTAGTTTTACACAATCAAAGGAAAAACCACCTAATATTTTAATGTCAAATGCTTCCATTTTAAATCTCACGAAGATCAGATCTCATTTGAAATATTAATTTAAAGTTTCAATTTTGCTCAATCAGAGGAAATCCCACCTAATATTTTGATGTCAAATGTTTCTATTTTAAATTTCAAAGATATCTGAGCTCATTTGAAATATTAATTTCATGTTTCTATTTTACACAATCAGTGGAAAACCCACCTAATATTTTGATGTCAAATGCTTCCAATTTAAATTTCACAAAGATCGGAGCTCGTTTGAAATATTAATTTAAAGTTTCAATTTACTCAATTAGAGGAGAACCCACCTAATATTTTGAAGTCATATGTTTCCATTTTAAATTTCACGAAGATCGGAGCTCATTTGAAATATTAATATAAACATTTAATTTTTCTCCCGAATGTAAAATGTGTCAAAAAAAGTTTCAATTTTGCACAATCAGAGGTAAACCTACCTAATATTTTGATCTCAAATGCTTCCATTTTAAATTTCATGAACATCATAGCTCATTTGAAATGTTAATTTAAACTTTCAATTTTGCTCAATCAGAGGAAAACCCACCTAATATTATGATGTAAATTGCTTCTATTTTAAATTGGAAGCATTTCACATCAAAATATTAATTTAAAGTTTCAAATATTAATTTAAAGTTTCAGTTTTACACAATTAGAGGAAACCCCACCTAATATTTTAATGTCAAATGGTTCCATTTTAAATTTCACGAAGATCAGATCTCGTTTGAAATATTAATTTAAAGTTTCAATTTTTCTCAATCAGAGCAAAGCCCACCTAATATTTTGATATCAAATGCTTCTATTTTAAATTTCATGGACATCCGTGTTTGTTTAAAATATTAATTTCTAGTTTCAGTTTAATACAGTCAGTGGAAAACCCACCTAATATGTTGATGTCAAATGCTTCCAATTTAAATTTCATGAAGATCAGAGCTCATTTGAAATATTGATTTCAAGTTTCAAATTTTTCAATCTGAGGAAAACCCACCTAATATTTTGACGTCAAATGCTTCTATTTTGAATTAGAAGCATCTGACATCAAAATATTAACTTAAAGTTTCAAATATTAATTAAAGTTTCATTTTTATAGAGTAAGAGGAAAACCCACCTAATATTTTAATGTCAAATGCTCCCATTTTAAATTTCATGAAGATCATATCTCATTTGAAATATTAATTTAAAGTTTCAATTTTGCTCAGTAAGAGCAAAACCCACCTAATATTTTGATGTCAAATGCTTCTATTTTTAATTTCATGGAGATACGAGCTCATTTGAAATATTAATTTCAAGTTTCAATTTTACACAATCAGTGGAAAACCCACCTAATATTTTGATGTCAAATGCTTCCAATTTAAATTTCATGAAGATCGAAGCTCATTTTAAATATTAATTTAATGTTTCAATTTTCTCAATCAGAGGATTACCCACCTAATATTTTGATGTCCAATGCTTCCAATTTAAATTTCACAAAGATAGGAGCTCGTTTAAAATAATAATTTAAAGTTTTAATTTTATCAATTAGAGGAGAACCCACCTAATATTTCGATGTCAAATGCTTCCATTTTAAATTTCACGAAGATCGGAGCTCATTTGAAATATTAATTTAAACATTCAATTTTGCTCCCGAACGTAAAACATGTGACAATAAAGTTTAAATTTTGCACAATCAGAGGTGAACCCACCTAATATTTTGATGTCAAATGCTTCCATTTTAAATTTCACAAACATCAGAGCTCATTTGAAATATTAATTTAAACTTTCAATTTTGCACAATTAGAGGAAAACCCACCTAATATTATGATGTCAAATGCTTCTATTTTAAATTGGAAGCATTTGACATCAAAATATTAATTTAAAGTTTCAAATATTAATTGAAAGTTTTAATTTTACACAATCAGAGGAAAACCCACCTAATATTTTAATGTCAAATGCTTCCATTTTAAATTTCACGAAGATCAGATCTCTTGTTGTAAACATTAATTTAAAGTTTGAATTTTGCTCAATCAGAGGAAAACCCACCTAATATTTTGATGTCAAATGCTTCTATTTTAAATTTCATGGAGATCCGAGCTCGTTTGAAATATTAATTTCAAGTTTCAATTTTACACAATCAGTGGAAAACCCACCTAATATTTTGATGTCAAATGCTTCCAATTTAAATTTCACGAAGATCGGAGCTCATTTGAAATATTAATTCAAAGTTTCAATATTCTCATTCAGAGGAGAACCCACCTAATATTTTGATGTCAAATGTTTCCATTTTAAATTTCATGAAGATCAGAGCTCATTTGAAACATTAATTTAAACATTCAATTTTGCTCTCGGGCATAAAACGTGTCACAAAAAAGTTTCAATTTTGCACAATCAGAGGTAAACCCACCTAATATTTTTATGTCAAATGCTTTCATTTTAAATTTCTTGAACATTGGAGCTCATTTGAAATACTAATTTAAAGTTTTAATTTTTCTCAATCAGAGGAAAACCCACCTAATATTTTGATGTCAAATGCTTCTATTTTAAATTGGAAGCATTAGACATCACAATATTAATTTAAAGTTTCAAATATTAATTTAAAGTTTCACTTTTACACAATCAGAGGAAAACCCACATAATATTTTAATGTCAAATACTTCCATTTTAAATCTCACGAAGATCAGATTTCATATGAAATATTAATTTAAAGTTTCAATTTTGCTCAATCAGAGGAAAACCCACCTAATATTTTGATGTCAAATGCTTCTATTTTAAATTTCACGGAGATCGAAGCTCATTTGAAATATTAATTTCAAGTTTCAATTTCACAAAATCAGTGGAAAACCCACCTAATAGTTTGATGTCAAATGCTTCCAATTTAAATTTCACAAAGATCAGAGCTCGTTTGAAATATTAATTTAATTTTTCAATTTTCTCAATTAGAGGATAACCCACCTAATATTTTGATGTCAAATGCTTCCATTTTAAATTTCATGAATATCAGAGCTCATTTGAAATATTAATTTAAACATTCAATTTTTCTCCCAGACGTAAAATGTATCAAAAAAAAGTTTCTATTTTGCACAATCAGAGGTAAACCCACCTAATATTTTGATGTCAAATGCTTCCATTTTAAATTTCATGAAGATCGGATCTCGTTTGAAGTATTAATTTAAAGTTTCAATTTTTCTCAATCAGAGCAAAACCCACCTAGTATTTTGATGTCAAATGCTTCTATTTTAAATTTCATGGAGATCTAAGCTCGTTTGAAATATTAATTTTGAGTTTCAATTTTACACAATCAATGGAAAACCCACCTAATCTTTTGATGTCAAACACTTCCAATTTAAAATTTAGGAAGACCGGAGCTCGTTTGAAATATTAATTTAATGTTTCAATTTTGTCAAATAGAGGAGAACCCACCTAATATTTTGATGTCAAATGGTTCCATTTTAAAGTTCACAAAGATCAGAGCTCATTTGAAATATTAATTTAAACATTCTTTTTCTCTCGGACGTAAAACATGTCACAAAAATGTTTCAATTTTGCACAATCAGAAGTAAACCCACCTAATATTTTGATGTCAAATGCTTCCATTTTAAGTTTCATGAACATCGGAGCTCGTTTGAAATATTAATTATTTAAACTTTCAATTTTGCTCAATTAGAGGAAAACCCACCTAATATTTTGATGTCAAATGCTTCTATTTTAAATTGGAAGGATCTGACGTCAAAATATTAATTTAAAGTTTCAAATATTAATTTAAAGTTTCAATTTTACACAATCAGAGGAAAACCCACCTAATATTTTAATGTCAAATGCTTCCATTTTAAATTTTAGCAAGATCGTATCTCGTTTGAAATATTAATTTAAAGTTTCAATTTTACTCAATCAGAGGAAAACCCACCTAATATTTTGATGTCAAATGCTTCTATTTTAAATTTCACGAAGATCCTAGCTCATTTGAAATATTAATTTTGAGTTTCAATTTTACACAATCAGTGGAAAACCCACCTAATATTTTGATTTCAAATGCTTCCAATTTAATTTTCATGAAGATCAGAGCTCGTTTGAAATATTAATTTAAAGTTTTGAATTCTCTCAATGATGCAGCAACTTTCAGAGGTAGACCCAACCAAACTAGCTTTGTTGGCGGTCATTTCGACATCTTTTCGGGAGCCTGAAGTTTCATCTTGACGTTCAAAATTAGCTTTTTTCTTTTCTTTCTTGTTTTTTGGTTTTTGTAATAAATCCAAAATTGTGTTTGTGATTTCGTGGATTAGTTTGTAATTCATCTTGCCTTAGTTGATAGATTTTCTGGTTAAAAATTGAGATTCTTAGGATGAGTTTTAAAAGTTACCAAAAATGGAAAAAAAACTATTTTTCTCTAAAATTTTCCAAATATGGTAATTTTTAAAATTGTAATGAGTAGGAGTTTTCTTTCATTGTAGAGGAGAGAAATTAGACGCAGTTAATGATAATTTGGAATTCTATCATTCTGGCATTGTGTTGTCTTTTTTTGTGAATTGTGTTTCTGACAGTTTTGGGCTACATCACTCAATCAGAGGAAAACTCACCTAATATTTTGATGTCAAATACTTCCATTTTAAATTTCACAAATATTGGAGCTCATTTTAAATATTAATTTAAACATTCAATTTTGCTCCCGAATGTAAAATGTGTCACAAAAAAGTTTCAATTTTGCACAATCAGAGGTAATCCCGCCTAATATTTTGATGTCAAATACTTCCATTTTAAATTTCATGAACATCGGAGCTCGTTTGAAATATTAATTTAAACTTTCAATTTTTCTCAATCAGAGGAAAACCCACCAAATTTTATGATGTCAAATGCTTCTATTTTAAATTGGAAGCATTTGACATCAAAGTATTAATTTAAAGTTTCAAATATTAATTTAAAGTTTTAGTTTTACAAAATCGGAGGAAACCCCACCTAATATTTTAATGTCAAATGTTTCCATTTTAAATTTCATGAAGATCGGATCTCGTTTGAAATATTAATTTAAAGTTTGAATTTTGCTCAATCAGAGGAAAACCCACCTAATATTTTGATGTCAAATGCTTATATTTTAAATTTCATGGAGATCAGAGCTCGTTTGAAATATTAATTTCAAGTTTCAATTTTACTCAATGAGTGGAAAAACCCACCTAATATTTTGATGTCAAATGCTTCCAATTTAAATTTCATGAAGATCGGAGCTCGTTTGAAATATTTATTTAAAGTTTCAATTTTCTCAATTAGAGGAGAACCCACCTAATATTTTGATGTCAAATGCTTCCATTTTAAATTTCATGAAGATTGGATCTCATTTGAAATATTAATTTAAACATTCAATTTTGCTCCCGGGCGTAAAACGTGTCACAAAAATATTTCAATTTTGAAAAATTAGAGGTAAACCCACCTAATGTTTTGATGTCAAATGCTTCCATTTTAAATTTCAAGAGCCTCAGAGCTCATTTTAAATATTAATTTAAATTTTCAATTTTGCTCAATCAGAGGAAAACCGACCTAAAATTTTAATGTCAAATACTTCCATTTTAAATTTCACAAAGATTAGATCTCGTTTGAAATATTAAGTTAAAGTTTCAATTTTGCTCAATCAGAGCAAAACCAACCTAATATTTTGATGTCAAATGCTTCTATTTTAAATTTCATGGAGATCCAAGCTCATTTGAAATATTAATTTTGAGTTTCAATTTTACACAATCAGTGGAAAACCCATCTAATCTTTTGATGTTAAACGCTCCCAATTTAAATTTCATGAAGATCAGAGCTCGTTTGAAATACTAATTTAATGTTTCAGTTTTCTCAATTAGAGGAGAACTGTCCTAATATTTTGATGTCACATGGTTCCATTTTAAATTTCACGAAGATCGGAGCTCATTTGAAATATTAATTTAAACATTCAATTTTGCTCTCGGACGTAAAACGTGTCACAAAAAAGTTTTAATTTTGCACAATCAGAAGTAAACCCACCTAATATTTTGATGTCAAATGCTTCCATTTTAAGTTTCACGAACATCGGAGCTCGTTTGAAATATTAATTTAAACTTTTAATTTTGCTCAATCAGAGGAAAACCCACCTAATATTTT
>MU222169.1:266715-280163 GCA_018584345.1 Thuja plicata | reverse complement strand
TGCTTCTATTTTAAATTAGAAGCATCTGACATCAAAATATTAACTTAAAGTTTCAAATATTAATTTAAAGTTTCAGTTTTATAGAGTAAGAGGAAAACCCACCTAATATTTTAATGTCAAATGCTTTAATTTTAAATTTCACGAAGATTGGATCTCGTTTGAAATATTAATTTAAAGTTTCAATTTTGGTCATTCAGAGCAAAACCCACCTAATCTTTTGATGTCAAATGCTTCTATTTTAAATTTCATGGAGATCCAAGCTCGTTTGAAATATTAATTTTGAGTTTTAATTTTACACAATCAGTGGAAAACCCACCTAATATTTTGATGTTAAATGCTTCCATTTTAAATTTCACAAAGATCGGAGCTCATTTGAAATATTAATTTAAACATTCAATTTTGCTCCCAGACGTAAAAAGTGTCACAAAAAAGTTTCAATTTTGCATAATCAGAGGTAAACCCACCTAATATTTTGATGTCAAATGCTTCCATTTTTAGTTTCACGAACATCGGAGCTCGTTTGAAATATTAATTTAAACCTTCAATTTTGCTAAATCTGGGGAAAACTCACCTAATATTTTGATGTCAATTGCTTTTATTTTAAATTGGAAGGATCTGAAGTAAAAATTTTAATTTAAAGTTTCAAATATTAATTTAAAGTTTCAGTTTTACACAATCAGAGGAAACCCCACCTAATATTATAATGTCAAATGCATCCATTTTAAATTTCACGAAGATCAGATCTCATTTGAAATATTAATTTAAAGTGTCAATTTTGCTCAATCAGAGGAAAACCCACCTAATATTTTGATGTCAAATGCTTCTATTTTAAATTTCACGGAGATCCAAGCTCGTTTGAAATATTAATTTTGAGTTTCAATTTTACACAATCAGTGGAAAACCCACCTAATATTTTGATGTCAAATGCTTGCAATTTAAATTTCACGAAGATCAGAGCTCATTTAAAATATTAATTTAAAGTTTCAATTCTCTCAATGATGCAGCAACTTTCGGAGGTCATAACTTTTGACTCGGATGTGGGTTTTGGCTGAAATTTTACAGGCAGTTTCTTGAGTTAGTCTTATTGGTTGACCCAACCAAGCTAGCTTTGATGGCGGTCATTTTGACATTTTTTCGTGAGCCTGAAGTTTCATCTTGACCTTCTAAATTAGCTTTTTTCTTTTCTTTCTAGTTTTTTGAGTTTTGTTTTTTTGTAATAAATCCGAAATCGTGTTTCTGATTTCATGGATTAGTTGGCAATTCATCTTGCCTTAGTTGATAGATTTTCTAGGGAAAAATCAAGATTCTTAGGATGAGTTTTAGAAGTTTACAAAAATGGAAATAAACTATTTTTCCTGAAAATTTGCCAAATATGGTAATTTTTGAAATTGTAATAAGTAGGAGTTTTCTTTCATTGTAGAGGAGAGTAGTTGGATGCAATTAATGAGAATTTGGAATTCTTTTATTCTGGCATTATGTTGTCTTTTTTTGTGAATTGTGTTTCTGAAGGTTTTGGGCTACATCACTCAATCAGAGGAGATCCCACCTAATATTTTGATCTCAAATTCTTCCATTGTAAATTTCACGAAGATCGGAGCTCATTTGAAATATTAATTTATACATTCAATTTTTCTCCCAGACGTAAAATGTGTCACAAAAAAGTTTCAATTCTGCACAATCAGATGAAAACCCACCTAATATTTTGATGTCAAATGCTTCCATTTTAAATTTCATGAACATCAGAGCTCATTTGAAATATTAATTTAAACTTTCAATTTTGATCAATCAGAGGAAAACCCACCTAATATTATGATGTCAAATGCTTCTATTTTAAATTGGAAGCATTTGACATCAAAATATTAATTTAAAGTTTCAAATATTAATTTAAAGTTTCAGTTTTACACAATCAGAGGAAAACCCACCTAATATTTTAATTTCAAATGCTTCTATTTTAAATCTCATGAAGATCAGATCTCATTTGAAATATTAATTTAAAGTTTCAATTTTGCTCAATCAGAGAAAAACCCACCTATTATTTTGATATCAAATGCTTTTATTTTAAATTTCACAGAGATCCGAGCTTGTTTGAAATATTAATTTCATGTTTCAATTTTACACAATCAGTGGAAAACCCACCTAATATTTTAATGTCAAATCCTTCCAATTTAAATTTCACAAAGATCGGAGCTTGTTTGAAATATTAATTTAAAGTGTTAATTTTCTCAATTAGAGGAGAACCCACCTAATATTTTGATGTCAAATGCTTCCATTTTAAATTTCATGAAGATCAAAGCTCATTTGAAATATTAATTTAAACATTCAATTTTGCTCCCGGATGTAAAACGTGTGACAAAAAAGTTTCAAATTTGCACAATCAAAGGTGAACCCACCTAATACTTTTATGTCAAATGCTTCCATTTTAAATTTCACAAACATCGGAACTCGTTTGAAATATTAATTTAAACTTTCAATTTTGCTCAATCAGAGGGAAACTGAGCTAATATTTTGATGTAAAATGCTTTTATTTTAAATTGGAAGCATTTGACATCAAAATATTAATTTAATGTTTTAGTTTTACACAATCAGAGGAAAACCCACCTAATATTTTAATGTCAAATGCTTCCATTTTAAATTTTACGAAGATCGGATCTCATTTGAAATATTAATTTAAATTTTCAATTTTGCTCAATCAGAGGAAAACCCACCTAATATTTTGATGTCAAATGCTTCTATTTTAAATTTCATGGAGATCCGTGCTTGTTTGAAATATTAATTTCAAGTTTCAATTTTACACAATCAGTTGAAAACCCACCTAATATTTTTATGTCAAATGCTTCCAATTTAAATTTCACGAAGATCGGAGCTCATTTGATATATTAATTTAAAGTTTGAATTTTCTCAATCAGAGGAGAACCCACCTAATATTTTGATGTCAAATGCTTGCATTTTAAATTTCACAAAGATCGGAGCTCATTTGAAATATTAATTTAAACATTCAATTTTGCTCTTAGGAGTAAGACATGTCACAAAAAAGTTTCAATTTTGCAGAATCAGAGGTAAACCCACCTAATATTTTGATTTCAAATGCTTCCATTTTAAATTTCATGAACATCGGAGCTCATTTGAAATACTATTTTAAACTTTTAAGTTTGCTAAATCAGTGGAAAACCCACCTCATATTTTGATGTCAAATGCTTCTATTTTAAATTGGAAGCATTTGACATCAAAATATTAATTTAAAGTTTTAAATATTAATTTAAAGTTTTAGTTTTACACAATCAGAGGAAAACCCACATAGTATTTTAATTTCAAATGCTTCCATTTTAAATCTCATGAAGATCGGATCTCATTTGAAAAATTAATTTAAAGTTTCAATTTTGCTCAATCAGAGGAGAACCCACCTAATATTTTGATGTCAAATGCTTCTATTTTAAATTTCACAGAGATCCGAGCTCATTTGAAATATTAATTTCAAGTTTCAGTTTTACACAATCAATGGAATACCCACCTAATATTTTGATGTCAAATGCTTCCAATTTAAATTTCACAAAGATTGGAGCTCATTTGGAATATTAATTTAAAGTTTCAATTTTCTCAATTAGAGGAGAACCCACCTAATATTTTTTTTTTTGATCGGTAAATGGCCGAAGCCCTGTATTTTATTTTATTTATATATAAATTAAGAGTTTTTATATAAAACCCCGCTCAGTGCAGGCGCTGGTAGGAAAGAGCGGGGTTGAGAAAATCTCCAGCTGTGCCTGAGACATAAGTCCTAATACTGATACATAATTTCCATGGGCATTCCCATGACTCAATATCTATCGAGATTTTCTATAAAATACATACTTATAGTGGGCATACCCACTACTTGATACTTATCGAGGTTTTAAAGTTACATTTATTACATTGCTGTTTGAAGAATACATCTCTTTGTTTCATACATTTAGATTATTAATCCTGTAAATATCCGCTCTAGAGCCTTCGATGGTAGAGTGGTTTAAGTGCCAGCTTGAGAATATCCTCCTTCCTCCAAAGTAATATCTTTTAAATACCTGTCTCACTGTATAAGACATAAAATCTCAACCAACCCAATCTTGTTAAGTGATCCTAGTTAGGAAGTTATGAGTTTAATGAAAACATGTATACCGTGATAGAAGATTCTATGATATAGATCTGTTACCATTACTTTAGATCTAAAATATCAAAATTTATTTAGAAAGATGCTCATTCAGAAGACTAAACCCAGACAATAACCTATAGATCTTTTTAGAAGACTATGTTAGACTATCCTTCTATAAAAAGTTATTTTCGTGCTTAAGCCAAATAAAATAGCAACCCATAACATCTAAATCAAGCATCAATATTAATACAAAAAAAAACCCAAGTCATATTAACCAAACCATAATATGAGAGCTAAGGGCCCTAGCGCGACTAAAAATCCTTAACATATGTGATTTGTACCCTTTATGATTATGAACTCAGATCTCTCTACACAAACTAAAGGGTATAATCATATATGCTTCAAGAATACTACAGGATACCATTCGATTCCTCAAAAGTAGAATCTAATAAGAGCTACCATCAGTCTAAGAATAACATTTCTTAACAAGACCACAAAGGAGCATTAACATTTAAAGAAACCCCTGCTTATCCTAGATTAATGATCCCTATCAATAAGAAGTTGAGTTAGCCATATGAAGAAAAGTATAGGTCTCTGTTCCAAGGCTAACTTCGAAGGATCTTCTATGACTATAATCCTTATGCATCTGAAATAATGAAAAGCTAAAGATACATAAGCTCTCTAATGATAGATGATAAATAAGAATTTTGGATTGACAATTGTCTTCGAGAGTAACTCTAGTGGAGATAAAGAAGTATATATATATATATATATGAGAACTCTCCTTCTGAATAGAGTTTGATCATCCTCTGTGATTTAATCTTTCTGAATATGCAATCTATACAACTACTCCATAGCTACTAATATTTCCACAAAACTAGATATTTCCACATTATTGACTGAATCTATCAATATAAATATACAAAATGTCATCAAGCATTTGCTGATTAATAGTGCAATACATAAGGTTCAGATAGTTTGAACTATTGAAACCCAAGTATATAGTTTATAGCATAAAGCAGTATACCGGTTTCAATGCTATTTTAAATTTTAATGATTGCTCAGGATGGGGGGTAGTGATGTTCTCATCAATTGAATACACCATTTTTTCTAGACCTATCAGATGATTCTTATTGAAAATAATCTTAGATACCTAAATGATCTCCTCTTTCTCCCTGCCTGAAAGTATAGTCATAATCGAAAACCTGCTCCCCCAAAGCCTTCTCTAATGCCCTTCGTGAGGAGTTCAACATAGGCATCAACATTTGGTTCCACCTTTCTGGTTTTATTACTCCCCTAAAAGCCATAGCTCTGGAACTTCCCTTGTAAAAGGTGGATAGTTTAGTTTCCATTGCTAACACTAAGGATCAGTGAAGACAGGGTGCTAGTTAACTATTGAGTTGCTAGTATACAGAATAAGGCGAGAAGGTCCCTCTAAAGGCCTTCAATAGCTGAGATTAATGATGATATAAATGAGTGCCCTGTTGACTGGTGGTACCGAGTATGATTATTCCTACTCACTAATTTTTCTCATTGTTTTATATTAGCCTGTCTTAAGTTTTTATTTTGTATTAGAAAATGAATGGGAGTTTATCTTTACTACATTGGTATGGTGTTTGTTTTTTTGGGTATAGAGTCATGTTTCCTCTCTTCCTAATTGCTTAATGATGGTTGTATTGCTTATAATTCTAACCGTCTAGAACCTGCTAAGCTTTTTCCAGAACCATCAAGTAATCTTACTACTAAAGACATCTCTGAAGAAGGATTAATTGAAATAATGTGACTGGGGTAATTATAAGATGATATGGGTCACAAGCCGATAAATGAGGGATGCTAGAGAGGTTTTTGGTTGTGAAGAGATAAGATAGTGGGGGGGCGGAATACACTAAGGTGAGTAAGGGGGATAGAAGATGATTAATTAATAAATGTCTCTATAAAGTTATATATTCCTATCCAAGCTAAAGGTTCTTGGTTATTCCATTTGCCCAGAAATGGCTAATGAATGAATGCTGCTAATCATATCTACAACTTGTGACTGAATTTCTAATAAGGGAGGGGAGGCTTAAGCATGAGAAAAGGTAATGATTATTGTATAAATATAGGAAAACTTAAAACATGCAATACAGGTGTCTATAAGTTCTAATAGTAATCTTACCTCAGTCTGGAGTATAAATAAACCTATGGTATGTAAGCTATTTCTAAACTTCTGAGAGTTATTAGAATTATATGAGCAGCTTATTGTAAATGCGCAATTTAGCCATATTTGGTAGATTATAACTATTAATTTCACTCTATATTATTATTCTGTAGTCCATTTAATGGATGTTCTGGATATAAGAAGATTGGTTATACCAATACTATTATCTGAAGAATTGCTAAGTATTTATGGCTAGGGAGATCAATTAGCAACATATACTAGTTAAGGGTAGTACAAATTAGGCACTTATCTTAAGACCAGCGCACATTAATATTCATAACCTTCGGGGTTAAAATTAGACATACTAGTCCATTATTAAAACTCCATTTGTGCCTTGATTTGCTAACATATCTACCTCTATATTGCCTTCCCTGTATGTATGTCTGATTTCATATTTGGGTATACTCTCCAGTATTTGATTAATTTCTTCTATTTTCGAGTTTAGGGTCCAGTTAGGTGTTTTTTTAGTTCAAATGGCGTTGATAACAATTTGTGAATCTCCTTCTATTTCTACTTTTGAGATGTTAAGATACTTGCATATTTTTAGACCCTCTAGTGCAGCTTTACATTCTACCATATTGTTTGTGGTTGGGTTGATGGGCCTAGAGAATTTGGTGATAACCTCTTCCTTCCAATTTTGAATTAAGCCCCCAATACTTGCTACCCCGGGGTTCCCTCTAGATTCTCCATCGAAGTTAAGTTTGTACCATCCCTCCTTTGGAGGAATCCATTTACATGATGCTCTATCTACCTTCATTTTGGTTCCCCCTTTGCCGTATAAAGGTGGAATGTCTAGTTTTGGCCATTTAGTTCTGATTTTTTTGTCCCAACTTTTAAAGGAATCTTCATAGCTTAGATGGTCTCTAAGTTTTTTGTTAATAATTTCCACAATTGACAATTCTATTTTATTGGTGACTGATTTCCACACTAGTTTTTGACCGGTGAAGATCCTTCTATTTCATTCTTTCCAAATTTCCCAAACTAATATTGATGGAGAGATAGTCCATATATCTTTATATAAGTTGTCTTTATAAAGAGATGGACATGTTTTAAGGGAACTTAATAGATCTAATTGGAGAGCAGATTTCCACCCTAGACAATGATGAAACCGATTCCAACAGTTTTGAGTAAATGTGCAGTTAAGGAGAATGTGGTTAACATCCTCTGATTGATTCTCACACAAGGGACATCTAGATGGCCCTTCAAAACCCAATTTATTGAGTCTATCTATTGTTATAATTTTATTCTGCATAGCAGCCCATAAAAACATGCCAGCTTTAGGAAGGAAAGATTTATTCCAACAGAGGTTCAGAGGTATATCTATATTATCCATGTTCTGGTCTGGAATAATAGATTTATAGCCCTCCTTAACAGTGTAATTACCACTGTTTGATCCAGCCCAGATTAATCTGTCTGATCTAGTTTTGTGTGATATCTCTCTATCCTTTAGAATGGCCATAAGTTTATGTTTCTCATGTCTTACAAAGTCTAGGCCCTCTAAATCTTTCCATTTAGTTTCTACTTTCTTGCATAAGTAATCCTTAAGATAAATGCCTATAGAATTTTTACAATCTTCCATAAACTCCCGGGAGAAGCCCAGTTTATTTAGGGGGAGGCCTACCTAAGAATCATCCCAGAAGAGAGCATGGTTACCTATACCTACATCCCATGAAAGATATTTTCTAATAATCCCTCTACATTCTTTAATAAAGTTCCAGATCCAAGAACCTTTTACATGTGATTGGGTCCCAAATATATTAATAGGATCCGCATCAGGGATATATTTATGTAATAATATTGAGGCCCATTTACTGCTAGATTCCTTGTAAAGTCTCCAAATAAGTTTAGCTCCTAGAGCTTGGTTTTGCCAAAGTATATTTTTAATACCAAGGCCCCCCTTGGTAATTGGTTTACATAAGGTATCCCATTTAATAAGGGCTAGTTTTTTATCTTCTGCTGGGCCTTGCCAATAAAAATCTCTAAACATTTTATCTAAACTCTTTTTAATATTAGTCGGGAGGGGGAGAACTAACATATGATATGTGGGAATGGCTGAAAGAACTGATTTAATCATAGTCGCCCTACCTGCTTTTGTGAGCCATCTTCCTTTCCATGAGCTCTTTTTGTTTTGTACTTTAGTAAGCACTTGTTTCCAGAGTTTGGAGGATAAAAGACCTTTATCCAAGTCTATGCCCATATATTTGCAAGGGAATTTGGCAACTTTGTATCCCATCATGTTGCAAATTTCCATTTCTACTTTTGGAGAGGTGTTAATAAAGAAAATTTCTGATTTAATGGGGTTGACTCGTTGACCTAAGGCTTTCATGTATAGATTTAGGATGTCTTTAAAGGCTTTAGGTTCTTGAAAATTAGCGGAGCCTGGTAAAATCGTATCATCCACAAACTATTGATGGGTAATATTTGGTACATTTTTCAATGCTTTTAAACTTATGATTTTACCTTCCATTTTTTTCTTTGTTATCGATCTTCCTAATGCTTCTACCATAATAACATAGAGGAAAGGGGACAGAGGGTCTCCTTGTCTAATGCCTCTAGAAATACTAAAGAAACCTTTCGAGGTGCCATTTATAAGAATCAAAATTTTAGGGGTGGATATACATTTAAAAATAAGATTGATCCATTGTTTGGAGAAACCAAAGGCTTCCATACATTTACAAAGGAATCTCCAATCTACTTTTTTATATGCTTTCTGGATGTCTATTTTAATAAGCATACTTGGGTCCTTTGTTAATTAAGCAGTGTGTACTACTTCTTGTGCTATAATTATCCCATCCAGGATCAATCTATCTGCAACAAACCCCATCTGTTCTTCCGAGATTATATTGGGGAGAAGCATTTTAAGTCTATTTGCTAAGTATTTTGAAAGAATCTTGTAAATGGTGTTGCAGAGAGATATAGGTCTGAAATCCCCAGGATCTGTACACTCATTTTTCTTAGGGATTAATGTAAAAAATCTATTATTAATTTTGTTTAACAATGAGCCCGAGTTTCTAGTTGCTTCTACCACTTGCCACACCTCCTCACCAACAAAATGCCAGCATTTTTGAAAAAATCCTACTTGAAACCCATTTGGGCCCGGGGCTTTATCTGGATGAAGTTGGAAAACTGCTATTTTGACTTCCTCTATGGATAATTTATTATTAATCATCTTATTTTCAGCATCCGATATCAACTTTGGAATAGCTTTTAGCATTTCATTTTGTCCTTTGAGGTCGGTCACTTCTATTTTATTGAGAAGAGATTGATAGAATTGCGTAAGTATGATTGATATTTGATAAGGGTCTTCAGTGATATGACCCTCGTTATTCTTAATTTTAGAGATTCTATTAATGCTTCTTTTATAATTAGTGGTACTATGGAAGAATTTTGTGTTGCTATCTCCTTCCTTAAGCCAAGATTCCCTCGATTTCTATTTCCAGAAAATCTCTTCTTTAAGGAGGATTGCATTGTATTTAGCCATTAACTCTTTTTCTTTGTGATAGCTTTGTTCGTTCATACCATTTTCTATTACTATATTATTAAGGTCAGCTAGATCTTGTTCTATCTAAACTTTTTCTTCAAAGATGTTATTAAACTTACTCTTATTCCATTCTAATGGTTTATTTTTAATAATTTTCAATTTTGCTGTTAAGCAATACATTCTGGAGCCTTTTATTGAAATTTGATTCCACCATTCCTCTAATAGGTTAATGAATTCTGGGTTTTGAAACCACATAAACTCAAATTTGAATGGTTTTCTAGATGGTTTGGAGCATTCTGTTATAGAAAGCCTGATAGGGGAATGGTCAGATCCTGCCTATGGGAGGATTTCTACATTAATTAACTGATTGAAGTTGTTAGAATTTGCCTTAATAAAAAATCTATCCAATTTCTCTGCAATATGACTGAAACTAGCTCTTCTATTATTCCATGTATATATGCCATTGTTTGTGTTGATACTGATTAGATGATTATCCATAACCCATTTGCTAAAATCTTTTTGTTCTTGCGATCTATATTGTGATCCTCCAAATTTTTCTTCGGGATCTAGGATGGCATTGAAGTCTCCTCCAATAATGTGAGAATCTCCTAAGCTACCTATTAAAAAGAGGTGGATCTCCTGCCATACTTTTCTTTTATCTTCGTTAGGAATAGGCCCATACACGTTAATTAAATTAAATTTCAAATTGGATTTTAGACTTTTAATTTCTAGGGTCATCTAGTTATTGTTTTTAGATGTAAGTTGGGCTGAAACTTTCCTAGGGTCCCACAATACTACTAACCTGCCGGAGGGACCTTTTGATGTTACAAACTCTAACTTCCATATTCCTAATTTATTGCTAAACTTAGTGCTTTCCTCTTTGTTAAGTTTAGTTTCCTGTAATAGAATAATTTCTGATTCAGAGTTTTTTAAATATCTTTTCATTAATCTCTATTTGTTAGGGGCATTTAATCCCCTAAAATTCCAAGTTGTAACTTTCATTTCTCCTTGGGAAGGCACTTCCCCTTCCCTATGTATATAATATCAATGATCTTCTTTTGGTTGCCTGCATTACCAGATATAGTTATAAGTTCAACAGTTGATTTCCTGCCTCTCTTTTTTTTAATTCTGTTGATGTTAGGAGTGCTTAAGCTTCCTCTATTCATTTATATGCCCAAATGTCTATCCTCATTAGTTATCCCAAAGAGGCCTTCCATAGATTCCTTAACCGATGCTAAATTTTCAATATTATTAATGTTGGTTTTGTCCTGTTGTTCTGAGAGTTTATGATCAAACTCTGTTTGAACTTGGGAGTCTTCCTTATCTATAATCTCCTTTCCATACGTTTCAATTATATCTTCTATATTACCTGATAAGTCCAAGTTTAGAGTTTCTATCTCTACAAGGATTGAGGTTATTGGTTCCTCCCCCTTTTGGAGTGAAATAATAACATACTCGTTATTCTGAACAAAGACCTCAATGCTGAGATTTTCTTTTTCTTTATTTTTAGATTGTGTTAAGTATGCATTCTCCTTTTTTGGATTAAGTCTGAATTTTTCTATTTCTCTGCTATTAATATCTGGTGCTTCTGAGTTTTTATCTGAATTACCAGGAAGATCTTTATCAAAGACTTCCATTTCTAAGAGGGCAGGTTGTATAGGCTGAGTTATCCTAACATCATCTTCCTCTTTATCCTCTAGAATACAATTTTGAATCATTTTGATCAAAGTTCCTTTTTGATACTTTAATTCATCTAAATTGCATATTTTATCCATGAACATATCCATGAGTTCATCTATTAAAGATTCTCCTAAATAATATATGATTATTTTATCTTCCTCTTTACGTTTTTCTTCAGGATCTACTAATGCTGATGTATTTAAACAGTCATATTTCACAGACTGATCTATTTGTAAGTCAATCTCACATACATCCAAATCAGACTTATCTTTATGTTGTAGACATAAATCATTTTTTTTGTCTAAATCTATATGATCTGTCTTATTTCCCATATTACACCTATCAAGTGAGTTGTTAATTTTATTATCTTTTGTACTTTTAGTTTCTGGGACTGAATCCTCATAGTTTCTAATATTTGATGTTTCTAAATTTCCTTTTGGTAGATGGGATTCTGAGTATGAATGGTTGTTACAAGTTGATTTCAGAGTGTTATTTTCATCAAGAGAAGGAAAGGGATCAGCTGAATTTTCCCTCTCTGTGTTCAGAAGAAAAAAGCCTCCTCTATCCTTATGGAATTTTACCTTTACATTTATGTCTGTGCAAGGTGGGGCATCTATATATTTCTGTTGAGCACCAAAGGCTAACATATTGTCTATCTCAGAGGTTTTGATGTATTCTTCCATAATCATTGGATTGACAATTATAGAGTTTGAGTTGAAGCATAGCTGTATAGGGGGAATAAATTTTTAATGATAATTCAATTTAACTACAATGATTAACTCTACCTGATTATGTTTGGTTTTAATAATTATTTTGAATTCTCCAAAAGTGTTCCCTATATTTTTAACAATCTCAGGGTGGTTTAATTCCATTGGTAAGTTCCTGAGTAAAATTGCTTTTTCTATCATGAAATCTGCTACATTAATTGGGTTGAAAAGAGGAAACCAATTAAAGACAAAAAAGGAAATTTGTTTATACTTTAGATAGCCTTCTTCCATGATCTTTTTTTTTAAGATTACTACATTTACAATCTATAAAAATGAAATTATCAGCCAGGATAGTTATACTTACCTCGGCAGGGAGTTGAAATAATAGTCCCTCTACTATGTCAGTAATGGAAGCCCCTGTTCCTGTCCACTTACATATAACACCTGCATCTGCACATGAACTTTGTTTTTGCAAAATACAATTGTTATCTAGTGAAATCCTATACTGCCTTTGCCCAAAAATTCCACAGACTGTGTTTGATTCTATATTGACACCGTGCCTATGAGGTGGAGAATATAATTTCTCAGTATGTTTAAACATAGGTGCATTAAAATTCCTATTATGTTTACCCAAGTTTGGGTAAGAGTTATTCAGAACTTTATTGTTTCTCCTTCTATGAGGAGGAGTATAGGCCTTAGGTGCTTTATGTATAGAATCATATGCAAAATGCGATGCAGAGCTTGCTATTGACTTTTTATTCTCAAACTTGGCTTTTCTGATATGAGTACCTGGGGTTTTGTCAAGGAGAAGGGGAGAAAACATCACATCAATTTTTGATTGCTCACAGTTTGCATGTGACTTCTCCCTAGCTATTACTTTTCCTTCCAAAATGTAATACCTAGCCCTTCGTCTGTCTGCCTGTGTCAGTTTCTGATCTCTTTTAGACCATAGTATTATGTGTTAGCTCTTTCAGGTGATTTTAAGGATATTCATGCGTTACTTTTCAGTATGTTATTGATCCATTATTATCATGTTGCATCTTTTGTGTATACGTGATTTAAGGTTATTTAATGATGCTTATGTATATGTTAGGATTTCATTTCGATTATGGTTTTCTGACAATACTGACCTTAGATTTATATGCACGTGGATCATTGTACGTTTTCATTACTGTTTGATGTGCTTGGTATGGTATGGGATAGAGTCGTAGTTACTTGCTTCGGCGAGATCCACACGATAACCTAGTCTCAACCATTGTTTTC
>MU222169.1:227676-242961 GCA_018584345.1 Thuja plicata | reverse complement strand
ATGCTTCCAATTTAAATTTCACAAAGATCGGAGCTTGTTTGAAATATTAATTTAAAGTTTCAATTTTCTCAATCAGAGGAGAACCCACCTAATATTTTGATGTCAAATGCTTCCATTTTAAATTTCAGAAAGATCGGAGCTCATTTGAAATATTAATTTAAACATTTAATTTTGCTCTCGGGCGTAAAATGTGTCACAAAAAAGTTTCAATTTTGCACAATTAGAGGTAAACCCACCTAATATTTTGATGTCAAATGATTCCATTTTAAGTTTCACAAACATCAGAGCTCGTTTGAAATATTAATTTAAACTTTCAATTTTGATCAATCAGAGGAAAACCCACCTAATATTATGATTTCAAATGCTTCTATTTTAAATTGGAAGGATCTGACGTCAAAATATTAATTTGAAGTTTCAAATATTAATTTAAAGTTTTTGTTTTACACAATCAGAGGAAAATCCACTTAATATTTTAATGTCATATGCTTCCATTTTAAATTTCACGAAGATCAGATCTCATTTGAAATAATAATTTAAAGTTTCAATTTTGCTCAATCAGAGGAAAACCCACCTAATATTTTGATGTCAAATGCTTTTGTTTAAAATTTCACGGAGATCTGAGCTCATTTGAAATATTAATTCCGAGTTTCAATTTTACACAATCAGTGGAAAACCCACCTAATATTTTGATGTCAAATGCTTTTAATTTAAATTTCCCAAAGATCGGAGCTCGTTTGAAATATTAATTTAAAGTTTCAATTCTCTCAATGAAGCAACATCTTCTAGAGGTAAAAACTTTTCACTCAGATGAAGGTTTTGGCTGAAATTTTACGGGCAGATTCATTAGCTAGATTTAATGGTAGACCCAATAGAGCTAGCTCTTTTAGTAGTCATTTCGACATCTTTTCGGGAGCCTGAAGTTTCATCTTGACCTTCAAAATTATCTTTTTTCTTTTCTTTCCAGTTTTTTGAGTTTTTTTTTTGTAATAAATCTGAAATCTTGTTTCTGATTTCGTGGATTAGTTGGCAATTCATCTTTCCTTAGTTCATAGATTTTCTAGGGAAAAATCAAGATTCTTAGGATGATTTTTAAAAGTTACCAAAAATGGAAAAAAACTATTTTTTCCAAAAATTTGCCAAATATGGTAATTTTCAAAATTGTAATAAGTAGGAGTTTTCTTTTATACTAGAGGAGAGTAGTTGGACGCAGTTAATGAGAATTTGGGATTCTATCATTCTGGCATTATGTTGTCTTTTTTTGTGAATTGTGTTTATGAAGATTTTTGGCTACATCACTCAATCAGAGGAGAACCCACCTAAAATTTTGATGTCAAATGCTTCCATTTTAAATTTCACCAAGATCGTAGCTCATTTGAAATATATATTTAAACATTCAATTTTGCTCCTGGACGTAAAACATGTCACAAAAAAGTTTCAATTTTGCACAATCAGAGGTAAACCCACCTCATATTTTTATGTCAAATGCTTCCATTTTAAATTTCACGAACATCGGACCTCGTTTGAAATATTAATTTAAACTTTCATTTTTGCTCAATTAGAGGAAAACCCACCTAATATTATGATGTCAAATGCTTCTATTTTAAATTGGAAGCATTTGACATGAAAATATTAATTTCAAGTTTCAAATATTAATTTAAAGTTTTAGTTCTACACAATCACAGGAAAACCCACCTAATATTTTAATGTCAAATAATTCCATTTTAAATTTCGCGAACATCAGATCTCGTTTGAATTATTAATTTAAAGTTTCAATTTTGCTCAATCAGAGGAAAACCCTCCTAATATTTTTATGTCAAATGCTTCTATTTTAAATTGGAAGCATTTGACATCAAAATATTAATTTAAAGTTTCAAATATTAATTTAAAGTTTCAATTTTATACAATCAGAGGAAAACCCACATAATATTTTAATGTCAAATGCTTCCATTTTAAATCTCATGAAGATCGGATCTCGTTTGAAATATTAGTTTAAAGTTTCAATTTTGCACAATCAGAGGAAAACCCACCTAATATTTTGATGTCAAATGCTTCTATTGTAAATTTCATAGAGATCCGAGCTCATTTGAAATATTAATTTCAAGTTTCAATTTTCTCAATCAGAGGAGAACCCACCTAATATTTTGATGTAAAATACTTCCATTTTAAATTTCACGAAGATCGGAGCTCATTTGAAATATTAATTTAAACATTTAATTTTTCTCCTGGACGTAAAATGTTTCAGAAAAAAGTTTCAATTTTTCACAATCAGAGGTAAACCCACCTAATAATTTGATGTCAAATGCTTCCATTTTAAATTTCAAGAGCATCAAAGCTCATTTTAAATATTAATTTAAACTTTCAATTTAGCTCAATAAGAGGAAAACCCACCTAATATTTTGATGTCAAATGCTTCTATTATAAATTAGAAGCATTTGACATCAAAATATTAACTTAAAGTTTCAAATACTAATTTAAAGTTTAAGTTTTTTAGAGTAAGAGAAAAACCCACCGAATATTTTAATGTCAAATGCTTCCATTTTAAATTTCATGAAGATCAGATCTCGTTTGAAACATTAATTTAAAGTTTCAATTTTGCTCAATCAGAGGAAAACCCACCTAATATTTTGATGTCAAATGCTTCTATTTTAAATTTCACGGAGATCTGCGCTCGTTTGAAATATTAATTTCTAGTTTCAATTTTACACAATCAGTGGAAAATCCACCTAATATTTTCATGTCAAATGCTTCAAATTTAAATTTTACAAAGATCGAAGCTCGTTTGAAATACTAATTTAAAGTTTCAATTCTCTCAATGAAGCAGCAACTTCCGGAGGTCATAACTTTTGACTCGGATGTGGGTTTTGGCTGAAATTTTATGGGCAAATTTGTGAGCTAGATTTAATGCTAATTCCAATAAAGCTAGATCTGTTGGCGATTGTTTTGACATCTTTTTAGGAGTGTGTAGTTTCATCTTGACCTTCAAAATTAGCTTTATTCTTTTCTTTCCAGTTTTTTGAGTTTTTTTTTTTGTAATAAATCTAAAATCGTGTTTCTAATTTCGTGGATTAGTTGGCAATTCATCGTGCCTTAGTTCATAGATTTTCTAGGGAAAAATCAAGATGCTTACGATGAGTTCTAAAAGTTAACAAAAATGAAAAAAAATTATTTTTCCCAAAAATTTGCCAAATATGGTAATTTTCAAAATTGTAATGAGTAATAGTTTTCTTTCATTGTAGAGGAGAGTAGTTGGACGCAGTTAATGAGAATTTGGAATTCTATCATTCTGGCATTGTGTTGTCTTTTTTTGTGAATTGTGTTTCTGAAAGTTTTTGGCTACAACACTCAATCAGAGGGGAACCCACCTAATATTTTGATGTCAAATGCTTCCATTTTAAATTTCACAAAGATCGTAGCTCATTTGAAATATTTATTTAAACATTCAATTTTGCTCCCAGACGTAAAATGTGTCACAAAAAAGTTTCAATTTTGCACAATCAGAGGTAAACCCACCTAATATTTTGACGTCAAATGCTTCCATTTTAAATTTCACAAACATCAGAGCTCGTTCGAAATATTAATTTAAACTTTTATTTTTGCTCAAACAGAGGAAAACCCACCTAATATTATGATGTCAAATGCTTCTATTTTAAATTGGAAGCATTTGACATCAAAATGTTAATTTAAAGTTTCAAAGATTAATTTAAATTTTTATTTTTACACAATCAGAGGAAAACCCACCTAATATTTTAATCTCAAATGCTTCCATTTTAAATTTCACCAAGATTGAATCTCGTTTTAAATATTAATTTAAAGTTTCAATTTTGGTAAATCAGAGCAAAACCTACCTAATATTTTGATGTCAAATGTTTCTATTTTAAATTTCATGAAGATCCGAGCTTGTTTGAAACATTGATTTCAAGTTTCAATTTTACACAATCAGTGGAAAACCCACCTGATATTTTGATGTCAAATGCTTCCAATTTAGATTTCACGAAGATCGAAGCTCGTTTGAAATATTAATTTAAAGTTTTAATTTTCTCAATTAGAGGAGAACCCACCTAATATTTTGATGTAAAATGCTTCCATTTTAAATTTTACGAAGATCGGAGCTCATTTGAAATATTAATTTAAACATTCAATTTTGCTCCCCCACGTAAAACGGGTGACAAAAAAGTTTCATTTTTGCACAATCAGAGGTAAACCCACCTAATATTTTTATGTCAAATGCTTCCATTTTAAATTTCATGACCATCGGAACTCATTTGAAATATTAATTTAAACTTTTAATTTTTCTCAATCAGAGGAAAACCCCTAATATTTTGATGTCAAATACTTCTATTTTAAATTGGAAGCATTTGATATCAAACTACTAATATAAATTTTCAAATACTAATTTAATGTTTTAGTTTTACACAATGAGAGGAAAACCCACATAATATTTTAATGTCAAATGCTTCCATTTTAAGTCTCACGAAGATCGGATCTCGTTTGAAATATTAGTTTAAAGTTTCAATTTTGCTCAATTAGAGGAAACCCCACCTAATATTTTGATGTCAAATGCTTCTATTTTAAATTTCACAGAGATCTGAACTCATTTGAAATATTGATTTCAAGTTTCAATTTTACACAATCAATGGAAAACCCACCTAATATTTTGATATCAAATGCTTCCAATTTAAATTTCACAAACATCGGAACTCGTTTAGAATATTAAATTAAATTTTTTATTTTCTCAATCAGAAGAGAACCCACCTAATATTTTTATGTCAAATGCTTCCATTTTAAATTTCACGAAGGTTGAAGCTCATTTGAAATATTAATTTAAAAATTCAATTTTTCTCCCAGACGTAAAACGTGTCAAAACAAAGTTTCAATTTTGCACAATCAAAGGTAAACCCAACTAATATTTCTATGTCAAATTCTTCCATTTTAAATTTCAAGAGAATCAAAGCTTGTTTTAAATATTAATTTAAACTTTCAATTTTGCTTAATCAGAGGAAAACCCACCTAATATTTTGATGTCAAATGCTTCTATTTTAAATTAGAAGCATTTGACATCAAAATATTAACTTAAAGTTTCATATATTAATTTAAAGTTTCAATTTTATAGAGTAAGAGGAAAACCCACCTAATATTTTAATGTCAAATGCTTCCATTTTAAATTTCACGAAGATCAGATCTTATTTGAAATATTAATTTAAAGTTTCAATTTTGCCGAATCAGAGCAAAATCCACCTAATATTTTGATGTCAAATGCTTCTATTTTAAATTTGATGGAGATCCAAGCTTGTTTGAAAGATTAATTTCAAGTTTCAATTTTACACAATCAGTGGAAAACCCACCTAATATTTTGATGTCAAATGCTTCCAATTTAAATTTCACGAAGATCGAAGCTCGTTTGAAATATTAATTTGATGTTTCAATTTTCTCAATCAGAGGAGAACCCACCTAATATTTTCATGTCAAATGCTTGCATTTTAAATTTCACAAGGATCAGATCTCATTTGAAATATTAATTTAAACATTTAATTTTGCTCCTGGACGTAAAATGTGTCACAAAAAAGTTTCAATTTTGCATAATAACAGGTAAACCCACCTAATATTTTGATGTCAAATGCTTCCATTTTAAGTTTAATGAACATCGGAGCTCATTTTAAATATTAATTTAAATTTTCAATTTTTCTCAATAAGAGGAAAACCCACCTAATATTTTGATGTCAAATGCTTCTATTTTAAATTGGAAGGATCTGACGTTAAAATATTAATTTAAAGTTTCAAATATTAATTTAAAGTCTCTGTTTTACACAATCAGAGGAATACCCACCTAATATTTTGATGTCAAATGCTTCCATTTTAAATTTCATGAAGATCAGATCTCGTTTGAAATATTAATTTAAAGTTTCAATTTTGCTCAATCGGAGGAAAACCCACCTAATATTTTGATGTCAAATGCTTCTATTTTAAATTTTACGGAGATCCGAGCTCGTTTGAAATATTAATTTTGAGTTTCAATTTTACACAATCAGTGGAAAAACCACCTAATATTTTGATGTCAAATGCTTCCAATTTAAATTTGATGAAGATCGGAGCTTGTTTGAAAAGATAATTTAAAGTTTCAAATCTCTGAATGACGCATCAACTTCCGGAGGTCATAACTTTTGACTCGGATGTGGGTTTTGGCTGAAATTTTATGGGCGGATTCGTGAGCTAGATTTGATGGTTGACCCAATAGACCCAACTCTATTGGCGATCATTTTGACATCTTTTCAGGAGCTTAAAGTTTCATCTTGACCTTCAAAATTAGCTTTTTCTTTTCTTTCCAGTTTTTTGAGTTTTGTTTTTTTATAATAAATCTGAAATCATGTTTCTGATTTTGTGGATTAGTTGGCAATTCATCTTGCCTTAGTTCATAGATTTTATAGGGAAAAATCAAGATTCTTAGGATGAGTTTTAAAAGTTACCAAAAATAGAAAAAAAAAAAATTTCCCAAAAATTAGCCAAATATGGTAATTTTTGAAATTGTAATAAATAGGAGTTTTATTTCATTGTAGAGGAGAGTAGTTGGACACAGTTAATGAGTATTTGGAATTCTATCATTCTGACATTGTGTTATCTTTTTTTGTGAATTGTGTTTCTGATGGTTTTGGGCTACATCAGTCAATCAGAGGAGAACCCACCTAATATTTTGATGTCAAATGGTTCCATTTTTAATTTCATGAAGATCAGAGCTTGTTTGAAATATTAATTTAAACATTCAATTTTGCTCCCAGACGTAAGATGTGTCACAAAAAAGTTTCAATTTTGTACAATCAGAGGTAAACCCACCTAATATTTTGATGTCAAATGCTTCCATTTTAAATTTCACGAACATCGGAGCTCGTTTGAAATATTAATTTAAACATTCATTTTTGCTCAATCAGAGGAAAACCCACCTAATATTATGCTATCAAATGCTTCTATTTTAAATTGGAAACATTTGACATCAAAATATTAATTTAAAGTTTCAAATATTAATCTAAAGTTTTAGTTTTACACAATCAGAGGAAAACCCACATAATATTTTAATGTCAAATGCTTCCATTTTATATTTCACGAAGATCGGATCTCATTTGAAATATTAACTAAAAGTTTCAATTTTGCTCAATCAGAGCAAAATCCACGCAATATTTTGATGTCAAATGCTTCTATTTTAAATTTCACAGAGATCCGAGCTTGTTTGAAATATTAATTTCAAGTTTCAATTTTACATAATCAGTGGAAAACCCACCTAATATTTTGATGTCAAATGCTTCCAATTTAAATTTCACGAAGATCGGAGCTCGTTTGAAATATTAATTTAAAGTTTTTATTTTCTCAATTAGAGGAGAACCCATCTAATATTTTGATGTCAGATGCTTGCATTTTAAATTTTACAAAGATCGGAGCTCATTTGAAATATTAACTTAAACATTCAATTTTGCTCCCAGACGTAAAACGTGTGACAAAAAAGTTTCATTTTTGCACAATCAGAGGTGAACCCACGTAATATTTTTACGTCAACTATTTCCATTTTAAATTTCACAAACATCAGAGCTCGTTTGAAATATTAATTTAAACTTTCAATTTTGCTCAATCAGTGGAAAACCCACCCAATATTATGATGTCAAATGCTTCTATTTTAAATTGGAAGCATTTTACATCAAAATATTAATTTAAAGTTTCAAATATTAATTTAAAGTCTTATTTTTAAACAATGAGAGAAAAACCTGCCTAATATTTTAATGTCAAATGCTTCCATTTTAAATTTCACGAAGAACAGATCTCGTTTGAAATATTAATTTAAAGTTTCAATTTTGCTCAATCAGAGGAAAACCCACCTAATATTTTGATGTCAAATGCTTCTATTTTAAATTTCATAGATATTTGAGCTCGTTTGAAATATTAATTTCATGTTTCAATTTTACACAATCAGTGGAAAACCCACCTAATATTTTGATGTCAAATGCTTCCAATTTAAATTTCACGAAGATCAAAGCTCATTTGAAATATTAATTTAAAGTTTCAATTTTCTTAATCAAAGGAGAACCCACCTAATATTTTGATGTCAAATTCAACTATTTTAAATTTCATGAAGATCAGAGCTCATTTGAAATATTAATTTAAACATTCATTTTTGCTCCTGAGCGTAAAACGTGTCACAAAAAAGTTTCAATTTTTCACAATCAAAGGTAAACCCACCTAATATTTTGATGTCAAATGCTTCCATTTTAAATTTCACGAACATCGGAGCTCATTTGAAATATTAATTTAAACTTTTAATTTTGCTCAATTAGAGGAAAACCCAACTAATATTTTGATGTCAAATGCTTCTATTTTAAATTGGAAGCATTTGACATCAAAATATTAATTTAAAGTTTCAAATATTAATTCAATGTTTCAGTTTTACACAATCAGAAGAAAACCCACATAATATTTTAATGTCAAATGCTTCCATTTTAAATCTCACGAAGATCGGATCTCATTTGAGATATTAGTTTAAAGTTTTAATTTTACTCAATCAGAGGAAAAGCCACCTAATATTTTGATGTCAAATGCTTCTATTTTAAATTTTGGGGAGATCCAAGCTCATTTGAAATATTAATTTCAAGTTTCAATTTTACACAATCAGTGGAAAACCCAACTAATATTTTGATGTCAAATGCTTCCAATTTAAATTTCACAAAGATCGGAGCTCATTTGAAATATTAATTTAAACTTTCAATTTTCTCAATCAGAGGAGAACCCACCTAATATTTTGATGTCAAATGCTTCCAATTTAAATTTCATGAAGATTGGAGCTCATTTGAAATATTAATTTAAACATTCAATTTTTCTCCCATACGTAAAATGTGTGAAAAAAAAGTTTCAATTTTGCACAATCAGAGGTAAACCCACCTAATATTTTGATGTCAAATGCTTCCATTTTAAATTTCAAGAGCATTAGAGCTTGTTTTAAATATTAATTTAAACTTTCAATTTTGCTCAATCAGAGGAAAACCCACCTAAATTTCACAAAGATCAGAGCTTGTTTGAAATATTAATTTAAAGTTTCAATTTTCTCAATCAGAGGAGAACCCACCCAATATTTTAATGTCAAATGATTCTATTTTAAATTTCATAAAGATCGAAGCTCATTTGAAATATTAATTTAAGCATTCAATTTTTCTCCCAGACGTAAAACGTGTCAAAAAAAGTTTCAATTTTGCACAATCAGAGGTAAACCCACCTAATATTTTTATGTCAAATGCTTCCATTTTAAATTTCAAGAGCATCAGAGCTCATTTTAAATATTAATTTAAAGTTTCAATTTTGCGAGTTATGGTTAAAAGAAGTGGATAGGAATACAAAATATTTTCATGCATCAGCAAAACAGAAAATAGCGAGCAATCAAATCTTCACTATTACTAATGCTGAGACTGGCACTGTATTAAATGAACCTCAAAGCATCCAAGAGGAAGGAGTTAGATTCTTCTAGACTTTGTTAGCCCCTCCTCGTAATGCACATCCAGCAGCATCGCCAATGGAAGATATATTAGAGGCAATTCCCACTTTGATAACAAAGGTTGATAATTTAAAACTTTTGGCTCCATTCACCATTCAGGAGATCAAAAAAGTGGTCTTTTCCCTACCCCTAGATAAAGCCCCTGGCCCAGATGGATTTACTGCTTTATTCTTTCAAATATGATGGGAATGGATTGGATGGGAATTATTGGGTGTAGTTGAAGAATCTCGGATCAACAAATCCATGTTAAAAAAACTTCAACACCACAAATATAACCACTATACCGAAAGTTAAAACTCCAAAAACATTTGCAGATTTATGTCTGATATCCTTATGCAACACTATATATAAAATCATAACAAAGGCTATATATCTAAAGATGCAACACCTCATCCCTAACCTTGTCTCACAACCACAAGGGGGTTTTGTTCTAGGTAGAGAAACAATGGAAGGAGCTCTAGTGGCACATGAAGTCCTACACTCCATTAACACTAGTAAATCATCACACTTTGTCATAAAGCTGGACATGATGAAAGCATATGACAGAGTAAATTGGACTTTTCTCATCAAGGTGTTGCAAAAATTCAGATTTGCAAAAGGATGGTGTAAATGGATGAAATCTTGTATCTCGAGTGTGGGTTTCTCATTTCTGATAAATGGTGCCCTAGCTGGTTTCTTCTCATCCACACAAGAAGTTAGGCAGGGAGACCCTTTGTCACCAGTATTGTTCATTCTCATGGTAGAATCATTCAACAGGCTTATCCAATGAAAGAAAGCATTAGGTAATTGGATAGGGGTGAAAATCAGGCAGATAGATATCCCAATGACACACTCTCTGTTTGCGGATGACACATTACTCTTCAGGATTGCAAATATCTCTGAGGCAAGACAGATTAAGAAAACATTGGATCTTTATTCAACAGCCTCAAATCAAAGCGTCAACCCCACCAAATCTAAAATCTACATGTTTAACACTAATCATATTATGTCCAATATAATTGTTAACCTTTTGGGATTCTTAGTAGACTCCTTGCCATTAGTTTACCTTGGCATTCCTTTTTTCATGGGAGCCAACAAGACTAGTTAATGGTCACCTATCATTGAGAGAATTAAATCCAAGGTAGTAGCATGGAAAGCGTGGTGGTTATCACTTTCAGGTAGAATACTACTTATTAAAATAGTCCTATCAGCTATCCCTAATTATTATTTATCAGTGCTCAAAGCTCCTTTATCAGCTCTCCAAAAAATATAGAAACTACTAAGAGATTTCCTATGGACTGGGAATATTAATGGAGAAAAAAAAATCCCTCTAGTCTCTCTAGAGAAATTGACATTAGAAAAACAGCTAGGTGGAGCAGGGATCCATGATTTACACAAAAGAAATCAAGCATTTGGGGGTAAATTAGTTTGGCAAATGTATACAAAGCCACACAACATTTGGTGCCAAATTATGCAAAAGAAGTATTTAGATGATAATAATCTGACCAGAATTCTAACAGTATTAGATCCCCCTAAGGGCTCAACCATTTGGGACTTCATGATTTCATAAAGAGAAAAAGTAAGCAATTTCATTAACTAGGAAGTAAACAATGGCCTATCAGTTAAATTCTGGTGGGATTCATGGAATGGTACACCCCCACTAAACCGTATGAATGACATTGAGAACATAGTTGCAGTAGAAGAAAGTGCATGGGGAACCTACCTAAATGATTATACACTAGCAATATGTCTACACTCAATGAAGGTAATATGGAAAGACCCCCACGAGTTACCTTTATCCTTTCAAGAGATAGAATGCTTGGAGAAAATCTTCTCACAAAATTTAGTTTACCTATCAAATTTAGAAGATAAATTGATCTAGGCTCCGAGGACTGAAGGTAGATTCTCCATCAAGGGTGGATATAAGATTATCCAGTAGAGAGAGGCAACTATAAATCCTTCCTGGGCTTATATGTTCTACTGGAACAATTTGACATTACCCAAGGCAGGATGCTTCACTTGGCTAGCTCTGAACAACAGGGCATTAACTAGTGAGTGATTACATAGACTCAACATAGCTCAACCATTCAATTTTCTTCTATGTGATAATCACCATGAAAATATAGATCATCTTTTTTAAATTGCCAATTCGCTCAAGAATGCTGGTCTTTTGTCCTCAGAAAGTTACAATACTATACCCCATTGCCAAATAAGTTAAGTGAACTATTTGAATCATGGCCACAGTTATACTCTTCATCCCTCTTCTTAGAAATTTGGAAGTGCACCCCAGTGCTAGTTGTCTAGACAATTTGGTGGGAGAGAAACAAAAGAATTTTTCACAGTACTCCCTCTCCAATTCAGGTAGTTATAAATCACCTAGAGAGATCGATTTCTAAACTAGTCAATGCTAGCCATAGCAAACTAAAACACAATTTGGTGATGACCTCGTGGGATTCAATAATACTACGAGAATGGAAACATATTCATGTACCTTTTGGTTGGTGCTTCAAAACATCATCAAATCAGGTGATTAATAGAGATCGAGTCAAATGGATTCCACCAGCAAAAGGGATCAACAAAATTAACTTTAATGGCTCCTTAAGGGGGAACCCAGGTAAATCAGGGGTAGGAATATGCATCTAGGATCGGTAATGATTACTATTAGCAATAAAATGTTGCCCACTACCAACTAGAACAAATAACATGGCTGAGGCTAGGGCATTATTTGAAGGATTAATATTGGCTAAAAATGGAGGATTCCACCAAATACAAATATAATGAGACTCGATGGTAATAATCTCAGCATGCATTAATCAAGTATCTCACAACTGGAAACTCGCCTACATACTAAAACAAATTTGGCAACTACTAGACTCATTCCAAGAAGTTCAAATATCACATACCTTGAGGGAGGGCAATCAATTAGCAGACCACTTGGCAAATCAAGGATGTGATGGACATGAGGTAATAACATATAATTATGATGCAACAATAGATCAGGACACCAAGTTACAAGAAATTTATAACCATGACATATCAACACATGTAGGATCATCTCCAAATGTGTGGATGTGAGATTGGCGACTATACAGATACCCAACTTGAAATCATTGCTTGGTGATAGTTAATGACAGCACAACACCACTTCACATGGCACTATGATTAAGTCTATTTGATTGAGAGGAATGTTATTACATGATGAAAGGATAACTCTAAAATACCAACTCCCTGTAATTACAAGACCATCACGGCAATAAAAGTACCCTGTTTAAGTTGTCATGAATTCTGATCATTAAAGGATATATGTGATTAAAAGATATGTACCCTATATTGTAAATGTGTGTTGTACTTTTTATACCTCAATTTCAGATTGTGAGAGATATGCCATTAATTGGCATGAAACATAATCACCCAGCTGAGATCTACAAATACCCATCTTCTCATAACAAGAATTTGCAATGACTTGTAAGTATTACACAGAGAAGCTTATCGGTAGGAGAGTACAATGTTTCATAAGGAATTTCCTTCCTGCCAAACTTGCAGACATTTCCATGATGAACTATTTCCAAGGAACTATAGGGTATACATATCTCCACAGGCACCTGAATCCCCATTTCCAAATAGAATTGAAGGGCCAAAAATTGAACAAGTCTTCATCGTCAATTCAATGTTACATTATAGGGCTATCCATCGTGTTGTTGGGGAGCATGTTTTATCTCCTAGAACCAAAATAGTGGTCTTCCCCTCACAGCTGTTGTTGATAATCCTCTCCAACATAATGGATATGCTACAGTCGGTGGAAATGGTAGTCCACATTGCTAATAAGATCGTTCAGCCTCAATACATTCAGGGAACACAACTCACGATGGCACTATAGAGGTATGACCTCTAGTCAAGCAATGCTTTGATTGGGGGACTGCTACTACATCAAGACATTATGGCTTGCCATGAACACCTAATGGCATATGACAGTTTTAAATGGGCTATGGAAGAGAAGAGCTTCAGAGTATAAAGCAATAATTTGTAGATTGTGGGTGTGGCCCTTGGGAAATTGATGGTGGATAAACTCTGATGCCTAGCACACTCGATCTTGGATCTTTTACTTTTGCCACTTCCCCTGGTTCAACCTCTATTCAGTTACAAGGTGCCCTCTGGGAATCCAAACCAAGTACCCGATTTGAATGCACCACTTTTGCCTAGACATTCATTCAACATTTGCATGGCAGTCCAGAACATAAATGATGGATGGGAAAGTGAAAGTGTTGTAGTTCTACCTATTGGATGGGAAAGAGCGTGGGATTTTTCTGCCCCAATGGAAGAATGATTGAATGCGAAACAAAAGCGCGTGGTTTGAAGGCATCATTTTTTGCAGTCATGAAATTAGGTATAGGTAGATGGATTAGGCATATTTAGTAGGCCTTATTCAAAATTTTGATACTCTGTAATAAATAGTGAATAGTATCTTTGTGTAGTTTTTGATCCTCTCCATAAATTGGGAAAAATCTGGGGGATATCTCAATTTTTTGTATCACTCAACCAGAACTAGTGGGTTTCATGTGGAAACCAAAATGTAATCAGCATAATACAACCCATTAGGATTTGTGGATTTTTGTGCAAATTCAAAAGTAAAGCTGACATATTGTATACGACTACGATCCCAGGGTTTCTACCTGATTCTTCCACGGGGGAGTCTTTGAATCAGTATATATTAATATAAATATGGTGGACACCCCACTTTGGCTTAAAAAAAATAAAAAAATTGATGTCAAATACATATATTTTAAATTAGAGGCATTTGACATCAAAATATTAACTTAAAGTTTCAAATATTAATTTAAAGTTTCAGTTTTATAGAGTAAGAGGAAAACCCACCTAATATTTTAATGTCAAATGCTTCCATTTTAAATTTCATGAAGATCGGATCTCGTTTGAAATATTAATTTAAAGTTTCAATTTTGCTCAATCAGAGAAAAACCCACCTAATATTTTGATGTTAGATGCTTCTATTTTAAATTTCATGGAGATCTGAGCTCATTCAAAATATTAATTTCAAGTTTCAAGTTTACACAATCAGTGGAAAACCCACCTAATATTTTGATGTCAAATGCTTCGAATTTAAATTTCATGAAGATCAGAGCTCATTTGAAATATTAATTTAATGTTTCAATTTTCTTAATTAGAGGAGAACCCACTTAAAATTTTGATGTCAATTCTTCCATTTTAAATTTCACAAAGATCGGAGCTCATTTGAAATATTAATTTAAACATTCAATTTTGCTTCCAGACGTAAAATGTGTCACAAAAAAGTTTCAATTTTGCACAATCAGAGGTAAACCCACCTAATATTTTGAGTCAAACGCTTCCATTTTAAGTTTCACGAACATCAGAGCTCATTTGAAATATTAATTTAAACTTTCAATTTTGCTCAATTAGAGGAAAACCCAATTAATATTTTGATGTCAAATGCTTCTATTTTAAATTGAAAGGATCTGACGTCAAAATATTAATTTAAAGTTTCAAATATTAATTTAAAGTTTCTATTTTACACAATCAGAGGAAAACACACCTAATATTTTAATGTCAAATGCTTCCATTTTAAATTTCACAAAGATCAGATCTCATTTCAAATATTAATTTAAAGTTTCAATTTTGCTCCATTAGAGGAAAACCCACCTAATATTTTGATGTCAAATGCTTCTATTTTAAATTTCACGGAGATCCGAGCTCGTTTGAAATATTAATTCCGAGTTTCAATTTTACACAATCAGTGGAAAACCCACCTAATA
>MU222169.1:200615-217701 GCA_018584345.1 Thuja plicata | reverse complement strand
TAATTATAGGTTTAATTACATAGTTAATTTAGTTTAGTATCCTATTTTCTTAAAAGTATTATATTCTCTCCATTATAGACATTATTATAAATGGAGTATTATTTGCAATTAGATTAAGTTTGTAATACATTTAAATTTGATTTATCTTATTCAAATTAAGTGGTCACATTCAATAGAGGTAATTCTTTTACTTAATTTTAAATTATGTTAATTAATTATAGATTGGAACCTTCGTTATGTGTGAATAATATAAAGAATGACTTTACGTTGCGGATGTAAATTACTCATTATTTAATTATAATCATGAAAATTTGTTAGACAATTATTTATTGATATAGTTAATTATTGAAAATGGATGTAGTTTTTATGTAAAAGAAAATTATAGTTAGATGTTAATTTTTACAAATTAAACTATGTTGTCTATGCGTTTGAAAGATTAGAGGTCAATGTAAATCTTCTAATTGAGATCAATTTACTATTCTATCAAGAAATTTAAGGACTATAGTTTTATGAGAAATTGTATAGCAGAGTTTAATTGTGTTAGGAGGATAAGGGTTAGATTAGGTTTGATTATTGTATTTAAATCTAGTGGTTAATGGTCNAAAGTAAATGGGGACTAGAATTTAAAGGAATAAGTTGTAACTAAGGTTAGAAAATTAAGCGATTACCAGAACAATCTAATTCAACTTATGCATATACCTTGCAAATCAAAGACAACCCTTACCGTGATAATACATTACTTCCAAAACATCCCTGTTAGTGGTTTGCACTTGCGTATTTTAAAAAAAATAAATTTGTATGTGTGTTTTGCCCTAGTGGACATGACATCCGAGCTCTTTTGAAATATTAATTCTGAGTTTCAATTTTACACAATCAGTGGAAAACCCACCTAATATTTTGATGTCAAATGCTTCCAATTTAAATTTCATGAAGATCGGAGCTTGTTTGAAATATTAATTTAAAGTTTCACTTCTCTCAATGATGCAGCAACTTCCGGAGGTCATAACTTTTTACTTGGATGTGGGTTTTGGCTGAAATTTTACAGGCAGATTCGTGAGCTAGATTTAATGGTAGACCAAAATTGGCTAGCTCTGTTGAGGGTCATTTTGACATCTTTTTGGGAGCCTGAAGTTTCATCTTGACCTTTAAAATTAGCTTTTTCCTTTTCTTTCCAATTTTTTGAGTTTTGTTTTTTGTAATAAATCTGAAATTGTGTTTCTGATTTCGTGGATTAGTTGGCAATTTATCTTACCTTAGTTCATAGATTTTCTAGGGAAAAATCAAGATTCTTAGGACGAGTTTTAAAACTTACCAAAAATGGAAAAAAAAAACTATTTATCCCAAAAATTTGCCAAATATGGTAATTTTCAAACTTGTAATAAGTAGGAGTTTTCTTTCATTGTAGACGAGAGTAGTTGGACGTAGTTAATGAGAATTTTGAATGCTATCATTCTGGCATTATGTTGTCTTTTTTTGTGAATTGTGTTTCTGAAGGTTTTGGGCTACATCACTCAGTCAGAGGAGAACCCACCTAATATTTTTATGTCAAATGCTTCCATTTTAAATTTCACAAAGATCAGAGCTCATTTGAAATATTAATTTAAACATTCAATTTTGCTCCCGAACGTAAAACATGTTACAAAAAAGTTTCAATTTTGCATAATCAGAGGTAAACCCACCTAATATTTTGATGTCAAATGCTTCCATTTTAAATTTCACGAACATCGGAGCTCGTTTGAAATATTAATTTAAACTTTCATTTTTGCTCAATCAGAGGAAAACCCACCTAATATTATGATGTCAAATGCTTCTCTTTTAAATTGGAAGCATTTGACATCAAAATATTAATTTAAAGTTTCAAATATTAATTTAAAGTTTCATTTTTACACAATCAAAGGAAAACCCACCTAATATTTTAATGTCAAATGCTTCCATTTTAAATTTCAAAAAGATCATATCTTGTTTGAAATATTAATTTAAAGTTTCAATTTTTCTCAATCAGAGGAAAACCCACATAATATTTTGATGTCAAATGCTTCTATTTTAAATTTCACAGAGATCCGAGCTCGTTTGAAATATTAATTCCAAGTTTCAATTTTACACAATCAGTGGAAAACCCACTTAATATTTTGATGTCAAATGCTTCAAATTTAAATTTAATGAAGATCAGAGCTCGTTTGAAATATTAATTTAATGTTTCAATTCTCTCAATGATGCAACAACTTCTGGAGGTCATAACTTTTGACTCAAATGTGGGTTTTGGCTGAAATTCTATAGGCGGATTCGTGAGCTAGATTTAATAGTAGACCCCATAGAGATAGCTCTATTGGCAGTTGTTTCGACATCTTTTCGGCAGCCTGAAGTTTCATCTTGACCTTCAAAATTATCTTTTAAATTTTCTTTCCAGTTTTTTGAGTTTTTCTTTTTGTAGTAAATCTGAAATCGTGTTTCTGATTTCATGGATTAGTTGGCAATTCATCTTGCCTTAGTTCATAGATTTTCTAGGGAAAAATAAAGATTCTTAGGATGAGTTTTAAAAGTTACCAAAAATGGAAAAAAAATATTATTCTCAAAATCTTTCCAAATATGGTTATTTTTGAAATTGTAATAAGTAGGAGTTTTCTTTCATTGTAGAGGAGAGTAGTTGGACGCAGTTAATGAGAATTTGGAATTCTATCATTCTGGCATTGTGTTGTCTTTTTTTGTGAATTGTGTTTCTGAAGGTTTTGGGCTACATCACTCAATCAGAGGAGAACCCACCTAATATTTTGATGTCAAATGCTTCCATTTTAAATTTCACGAAGATCGGAGCTCATTTGAAATATTAATTTAAACATTCAATTTTACTCCCGGACGTAAAATGTGTCACAAAAAAGTTTCAATTTTTCACAATCAGAGGTAAACCCACCTAATATTTTGATGTCAAATGCTTCCTTTTTAAATTTCACGAACATTGGAGCTCATTTGAAATATTAATTTAACTTTCATTTTTGCTCAATCAGAGGAAAACCCACCTAATATTATGATGTCAAATGCTTCTATTTTAAATTGGTAGCATTTGACATCGAAATAATAATTTAAAGTTTCAAATATTCATTTAAAGTTTCTCTTTTCCACAATCAGAGGAAAACCCACCTAATATTTTAATGTCAAATGCTTCCATTTTAAATTTCACGAAGATCGGATCTCATTTGAAATATTAATTTAAAGTTTCAATTTTTCTCAATCAGAGCAAAACCCACCTAATATTTTTATGTCAAATGCTTCTATTTTAAATTTCATGAAGATTCGAGGTTGTTTCAAATATTAATTTCAAGTTTCAATTTTACACAATCACTGGAAAACCCACCTAATATTTTGATGTCAAATGCTTCCAATTTAAATTTCACGAAGATCGGAGCTCGTTTGAAATATTAATTTAAAGTTTTAATTTTCTCAATTAGAGGAGAACCCACCTAATATTTTGATGTCAAATGCTTTCATTTTAAATTTGACGAAGATCGGAGCTGATTTGAAATATTAATTTAAACATTCAATTTTGCTCCCAGACGTAAAACGTGTGACAAAAAAGTCTCATTTTTGCACAATCAGAGGTGAACCCACCCAATATTTTGATGTCAAATGCTTCCATTTTAAATTTCATGAACATTGAAGTTCGTTTGAAATATTAATTTAAACCTTCAATTTTGCTCAATCAGAGGAAAGCCCACCTAATATTATGATGTCAAATGCTTCTATTTTAAATTGGAAGCATTTGACATCAAAATATTAATTTAAAGTTTCTATTTTACACAATCAGAGGAAAACCCACCTAATATTTTAATGTCAAATGCTTCCATTTTAAATTTCATGAAGATCAGATCTCGTTTGAAAGATTAATTTAAAGTTTCAATTTTGCTCAATCAGAGGAAAACCCACCTAATTTTTTGATGTCAAATGCTTCTATTTTAAATTTTACAGAGATCCGAGATCATATGCAATATTAATTCTAAGTTTCAATTTTACACAATCAGTGGAAAACCCACCTAATATTTTGATGTCAAATGCTTCCAATTTAAATTTCACGAAGATTGGATCTCGTTTAAAATATTAATTTAAAAATTCAATTCTCTCAATGATGCAGCAACTTTCGGAGGTCATAACTTTTGACTCGAATGTGGGTTTTGGCAGAAATTTTATGGGCAGATTCGTGACCTAGATTTAATGATAGATTCAACATATATATCTCTGTTGGCTGTCGTTTCCACATCTTTTCGGGAGCTTGAAGTTTCATCTTGACCTTAAAAATTATCTTTTTTCTTTTCTTTCTAGTTTTTTGAGTTTTGTTTTTTGTAATAAATCTGAAATCATGTTTCTAATTTCGTGGATTAGTTGGCAATTCATCTTGCCTTAGTTCAGAGATTTTCTAGGGAAAAATAGAGATTCTTAGGATGAGTTTTAAAAGTTACCAAAAATGGAAAAAATCTATTTTTCAAAAAATTTGCCAAATATGGTAATTTTTAAAATTACAATAAGTAGGAGTTTTCTTTCATTCTAGAGGAGAGTAGTTGGACGTAGTTAATGAGAATTCAGAATTCTATCATTCTGGCATTGTGTTGTCTTTTATAGTGAATTGTGTTTCTGAAGGTTTTGGGCTACATCACTCAATCAGAGGAGAACCGACCTAATATTTTGATGTCAAATGCTTCTATTTTAAATTTCACAAAGATTGGAGCTTATTTAAAATATTAATTTAAACATTCAATTTTGCTCCCGGACGTAAAACGTGTCACAAAAAAGTTTCAATTTTGCACAATCAAAGGTAAACCCAACTAATATTTTGATGTCAAATGCTTCCATTTTAAATTTCATGAACATCGGAGCTCGTTTGAAATATTAATTTAAACTTTCATTTTTGCTCAATTAGAGGAAAACCCACCTAATATTATTATGTCAAATGCTTCTATTTTAAATTGGAAGCATTTGACATCAAAATATTAATTTAAAGTTTATAATATTAATTTAAAGTTTCAGTTTTACACAATCAGAGGAAAACCCACCTAATATTTTAATGTCAAATGCTTCCATTTTAAATTTCACGAAGATCAGATCTCGTTTGAAATATTAATTTAAAGTTTTAATTTTGCTCAATAAGAGCAAAACCCACATAATATTTTGATGTCAAATGCTTCTATTTTAAAGTTCACAAAGATCCGAGCTTGTTTGAAATATGAATTTCAAGTTTGAATTTTACACAATCAGTGGAAAACCCACCTAATATTTTGATGTCAAATGCTTCCAATTTAAATTTCACAAAGATCAGAGCTCGTTTGAAATATTAATTTAATGTTTTGATTTTCTCAATCAGAGGAGAACTCACCTAATATTTTGATGTCAAATTCTTCCATTTTAAATTTTAGGAAGAACGGAGCTCATTTGAAATATTAATTTAAACATTCAATTTTGCTCGCGGATGTAAAACGTGTCACAAAAAAGCTTCAATTTTGCATAATCAGAGGTAAACCCACCTAATATTTTGATGTCAAACGCTTCCATTTATGTTTTACGAACATCGGAGCTCATTTGAAATATTAATTTAAACTTTCAATTTTGCTGAATCAGAGGAAAACTCACCTAATATTTTGATGTCAAATGCTTCTATTTTAAATTGGAAGTATCTGACGTCAAAATATTAATTCAAAGTTTCAAATATTAATTTAAAGTTTCCTTTTTACACAATGAAAGGAAAACCCACCTAACATTTTAATGTCAAATGCTTCCATTTTAAGTTTCACAAAGATCAGATCTCGTTTGAAATATTAAATTAAAGTTTCAATTTTGCTCAATCAGAGGAAAACCCACCTAATATTTTGATGTCAAATTTTCTATTTTAAATTTCATGGAGATCCGAGGTCATTTGAAATATTAATTTTGAGTTTCAATTTTATACAATCAGTGGAAAACCAACCTAATATTTTGATTTCAAATGCTTCCAATTTAAATTTCCAAAAGATCGGAGCTCATTCTAAATATTAATTTAAAGTTTCAATTCTCTCAATGATGCAGCAACTTCCGGAGGTCATAACTTTTGACTCGGATGTGGGTTTTGGCAGAAATTTTATGGACAGATTCGTGAGCTAGATTTAATGGTAGACCCAACAGAGCTAGCTTTGTTGGTGGTCGTTTCAACATCTTTTCGGGAGCCTGAAGTTTCATGATGACCTTGAAAATTATCTTTTTTCTTTTCTTCCCAATTTTTTGAGTTTTGTTTTTTGTAATAAATCTAAAATCGTGTTTCTGATTTCGTGGATTAGTTGGCAATTCATCTTGCCCTGGTTCATATATTTTCTAGAGGAGAACCCACCTAATATTTTGATTTCAAATGCTTCCATTTTAAATTTAACAAAGATTGTAGCTCATTTAAAATATTAATTTAAACATTCAATTTTGCTCCTAGACGTAAAACGTGTGACAAAAAGGTTTTATTTTTGAACAATCAGAGGTGAACCCACCTACTATTTTGATGTCAAATGCTTTCCACTTTAAATTTCACAAACAAAGGAGCTTGTTTGAAATATTAATTTATACTTTCAATTTTGCTCAGTCAGTGGAAAACCCACCTAATATTATGATGTCAAATGCTTCTATTTTAAATTGGAAGAATTTGACATCAAAATACTAATTTAAAGTTTCAAATATTAATTTAAGGTCTAATTTTTAAACAATGAGAGGAAAACCCACCTAATATTGTAATGTCAAATGCTTCCATTTTAAATTTCACGAAGATCGGATCTCATTTGAAATATTAACTTAAAGTTTCAATTTTTCTCAATCAAAGGAAAACCCACCTAACATTTTGATGTCAAATGCTTCTATTTTAAATTTCATGGAGATTCGAGCTCATTTGAAATATTAATTTCAAGTTTTAATTTTAGACAATCAGTGGAAAACCCACCTAATATTTTGATGTCAAATGCTTCCAATTAAAATTTCACAAAGATCAGAGCTCGTTTGAAATATTAATTTAAAATTTCAATATTCTTAATCAAAGGAGAACCCACCTAATATTTTGATGTGTAATGCTTCCATTTTAAATTTCATGAAGATCGGAGCTCATTTGAAATATTAATTTAAACATTCAATTTTGCTCCCGGGCGTAAAACGTGTCAAAAAAAAGTTTCAATTTTGCACAATCAAAAGTAAACCCGCCTAATATTTTGATGTCAAATGCTTACATTTTAAATTTCAAAAAATTGAAGCTCATTTGAAATATTAATTTAAACTTTTAATTTTGCTCAATCAGAGGAAAACCCACCTATAATTTTGATGTCAAATGCTTATGTTTTAAATTGGAAGCATTTGACATCAAAATATTAATTTAAAGTTTCAAATATTAATTTAAATTTTTAGTATTAAACAATCAGAGGAAAACCCACATAATATTTTAATGTCAAATGCTTCCATTTTAAATCTCACGAAGATCGGATCTCATTTGAAATATTAGTTTAAAGTTTCAATTTTGCTCAATCAGAGGAAAGCCCACCTAATATTTTGATGTCAAATGCTTCTATTTTAAATTTCACATAGATCCGAGCTCATTTGAAATATTAATTTCAAGTTTCAATTTTACACAATCAGTGGAAAACCCACCTATTATTTTGATGTCAAATGCTTCCAATTTAAATTTCACAAAGATCGGAGCTCGTTTGAAATATTAATTTAAAGTTTTAATTTTCTCAATCAGAGGAGAACCCACCTAATATTTTGATGTCAAATGCTTCCATTTTAAATTTCACAAAGATCAGAGCTCATTTGAAGTATTAATTTAAACATTCAATTTTTCTCCCAGACGTAAAACGTGTCAAAAAAAAGTTTCAATTTTGCACAATCAGAGGTAAACCCACCTAATATTTTGATGTCAAATGCTTCCATTTTAAATTTTAAGAGCATCAGAGCTCATTTTAAATATTAATTTAAACTTTCAATTTTATTCAATCAAAGGAAACCCCACCAAATATTTTGATGTGAAATGCTTCTATTTTAAATTAGAAGCATCTGACATCAAAATATTAACTTAAAGTTTCAAAAGTTAATTTAAATTTTCAGTTTTATAGAGTAAGAGGAAAACCCACCTATTATTTTAATGTTAAATGCTTCCATTTTAAATTTCACGAAGATCAGATCTCGTTTGAAATATTAATTTAAAGTTTCAATTTTGCTCAATGAGAGCAAAACCAACCTAATATTTTGATGTCAAATGCTTCTATTTTAAATTTCATGGAGATTCGAGCTCATCTGAAATATTAATTTCAAGTTTCAATTTTACACAATCAGTGGAAAAACCACCTAATATTTTGATGTCAAATACTTCCAATTTTAATTTCGCGAAGATCGGAGCTCGTTTGAAACATTAGTTTAATGTTTCAAGTTTCTTAATCAGAGGAGAACCCACCTAATATTTTGATGTCAAATGCTTCCATTTTAAATTTCACGAAGATCAGAGCTTATTTGAAATATTATTTTAAACATTCAATTTTGCTCCCGGACGTAAAATGTGTCACACAAAGGTTTCAACTTTGCACAATCAGAGGTAAACCCACCTATTATTTTGATGTCAAATGCTTCCATTTTAAGTTTCAGGAACATCAGAGCTTGTTTGAAAGATTAATTTAAACTTTCAATTTTTCTAAATCAGTGGAAAACCCACCTAATATTTTGATGTCAAATGCTTCTATTTTAAATTGGAAAGATATCACGTCAAAATATTAATTTAAAGTTTCAAATATTATTTTAAAGTTTCTATTTTACACAATCAAAGGAAAACCCACCTAATATTTTAATGTAAAATGCTTCCATTTTAAATTTCACAAAGATCAGATCTCGTTTGAAATATTAATTTAAAGTTTCAATTTTGCTCAATCAGAGGAAAACCCACCTAATATTTTGATGTCAAATGCTTCTATTTTAAATTTCACGGAGATCCAAGCTCGTTTGAAATATTAATTCTGAGTTTCAATTTTACACAATCAGTGGAAAACCCACCTAATATTTTGATGTCAAATGCTTCTAATTTAAATTTCATAAAGATTGGAGCTCGTTAGAAATATTAATTTAAAGTTTTAATTTTGCACAATCAGAGGTAAACCCACCTAATATTTTGATGTCAAAAGCTTCCATTTTAAATTTCACGAAACTCAGAGCTCATTTGAAATATTAATTTAAACTTTCATTTTTCTCAATCAGAGGAAAACCCACCTAATATTATGATGTCAAATGCTTCTATTTTAAATTGGAAGCATTTGGCATCAAAATATTAACTTAAAGTTTCAAATATTAATTTAAAGTTTGAGTTTTACACAATCTGAGGAAAACCCACCTAATATTTTAATGTCAAATTTTTCCATTTTAAATTTCATGAAGATCGGATCTCGTTTGAAATATTAATTTAAAGTTTCAATTTTGCTCCATCAGAGAATAACCCACCTAATATTTTGATGTCAAATGCTTCTATTATAAATTTCATAGAGATCCGAGCTTGTTTGAAATACTAATTTCAAGTTTCAATTTTACACAATAAGTGGAAAACCCACCTAATATTTTGCTTCCAATCTGAATTTCATGAAGATCGGAGCTCGTTTGAAATATTAATTTAAAGTTTTAATTTTTCAATTAGAGGAGAACCCACCTAATATTATGATGTCAAATGCTTCCATTTTAAATTTCATGAGGATCGGAGCTCATTTGAAATATTTATTGAAACTTTTAATTTTGCTCAATCAGAGGAGAACCCACCTAATATTATGATGTCAAATGCTTCTATTTTAAATTGGAAGCATTTGACAATAAAATATTAATTTAAATTTTCAAATATTAATTTAAAGTCTTATTTTTAAACAATGAGAGGAAAACCCAGCTAATATTTTAATGTCAAATGCTTCCATTTTAAATTTCACGAAGACGGATCTCGTTTGAAATTTAAATTTAAAGTTTCAAATTTTCTCAATCAGAGGAAAACCCACCTAATATTTTGATCTCAAATGCTTCTATTTTAAATTTCATGGAGATTCAAGCTCGTTTGAAATATTAATTTCAAGTTTTAATTTTAGACAATCAGTCGAAAACCCACCTAATATTTTGATGTCAAATGCTTCCAATTTAAATTTCACAAAGATCAGAGCTCGTTTGAAATATTAATTTAAAGTTTCAATTTTCTCATTCAGAGGAGAACCCACCTAATGTTTTGATCTCAAATGCTTCCATTTTAAATTTCATGAAGATCAGAGCTCATTTGAAATATTAATTTAAACATTCAATTTTGCTCCTGGGCGTAAAACGTGTCACAAAAAAGTTTCAATTTTGCACAATCAGAGTTAAACCCACCTAATATTTTGATGTCAAATGCTTCCATTTTAAGTTTCACAAACATCAGAGCTCATTTGAAATATTAATTTAAACTTTTAATTTTGCTCAATCAGAGGAAAACCCACCTAATATTTTGATGTCAAATGCTTCTGTTTTAAATTGGAAGTGTTTGACATCAAAATATTAATTTAAAGTTTCAAATATTAATTTAAAGTTTCAGTTTTACACAATGAGAGGAAAACCCACGTAATATTTTAATTTCAAATGCTTCCATTTTAAATCTCATGAAGATCGGATCTCGTTTGAAATATTAGTTTAAAGTTTTGATTTTGCTCAATCAGAGGAAAACCCACCTAATATTTTGATGTCAAATGCTTCTATTTTAAATTTCACTGAGATTCGAGCTCATTTGAAATATTAATTTCAATATTCAATTTTACACAATCAGTGGAAAACCCACCTAATATTTTGATGTCAAATGCTTCCAATTTTAATTTCATGAAGATCGGAGCTCGTTTGAAATATTAATTTAATGTTTCAATTTTCTCAATCAAAGGAGAACCCACCTAATATTTTGATGTCAAATGCTTCCATTTTAAATTTCACGAAGATCAGAGCTCATTTGAAATATTATTTTAAACATTCAATTTTGTTCCCGGACGTAAAATGTGTCACAAAAAAGTTTCAATTTTGCACAATCAGAGGTAAACCCACCTAATATTTTGATGTCAAATGCTTCCATTTTAAGTTTCACGAACATCGGAGCTCGTTCGAAATATTAATTTAAAGTTTCAATTCTCTCAATGATGCAGCAACTTCCGGAGGTCATAACTTTTGACTCGGATGTGGGTTTTGGCTGAAATTTTGTGGGCGAATTCGTGAGCTAGATTTAATGGTAGATCAAACAAAGCTAGCCCTATAGGTGGTCATTCCAACATCTTTTTGGTGCCTAAAGTTTCATCTTGACCTTCAAAATTAGCTTTTTTATTTTCTTTCCAGTTTTTTGACTTTTGTTTTTTGTAATAAATTTGAAATCGTGTTTCTAATTTCGTGGATCAGTTGGCAATTCATCTTGCCTTAGCTCATAGATTTTCTAGGGAAAAATCAAGATTCTTGGGATGAGTTTGAAAAGTTACCAAAAATGGAAAAAAAACTATTTTTCTCAAAAATTTGCCAAATATGGTAATTTTCAAAATTGTAATAAGTAGGAGTTTTCTTTCATTGTAGAGGAGAGTAGTTGGATGCAGTTAATGAGAATTTGGAATTCTATCATTCTGGCATTGTGTTGTCTTTTTTTGTCATTTGTGTTTCTGAAGGTTTTGGGCTACATCACTCAATCAAAGGAGAACCCAACTAATATTTTGATGTCAAATGCATCCATTTTAAATTTCACAAAGATCAGAGCACATTTGAAATATTAATTTAAACATTCAATTTTGCTCCCGAACGTAAAATGTGTCACAAAAAGGTTTCAATTTTGTACAATGAAAAGTAAACCCACCTAATATTTTGATGTCAAATGCTTCCATTTTAAATTTCACGAACATCGGAGCTCATTTGAAATATTAATTGAAACTTTCATTTTTGCTCAATTAGAGGAAAACCCACCTAATATTATGATGTCAAATGCTTCTATTTTAAGTTGGAAGCATTTGACATCAAAATATTAATTTAAAGTTTTAGTTTTACACAATCAAAGGAAAACCCACCTAATATTTTAATGTCAAATGCTTCCATTTTAAATTTCACGAAGATTGAATCTCATTTGAAATATTAATTTAAATTTTTAATTTTGCTCAATCAGAGAAAAAGCCACCTAATATTTTGATGTCAAATGCTTCTATTTTAAATTTCACGGAGATCTGAGGTTGTTTGAAATATTAATTTCAAGTTTCAATTTTATAAAATCAGTGGAAAACCTACCTAATATTTTGATGTCAAATGCTTCCAATTTAAATTTCACAAAGATCGGAACTCATTTGAAATATTAATTTAAAGTTTTAATTTTCTCAATCAGAGGAGAACCCACCTAATATTTTGATGTCAAATGCTTCCATTTTAAATTTCACGAAGATCAGAGCTCATTTGAAATATTAATTTAAACATTCAATTTTACTGCTGGACGTAAAACATGTCACAAAAAAGTTTTATTTTTGCACAATCAGAGGTAAACCCACCTAATATTTTGATGTCAAATGCTTCCATTTTAAATTTCACGAACATCGGAGCTCGTTTGCAATATTAATTTAAAACTTCATTTTTGCTTAATCAGAGGAAAACCCACCTAATATTATGTCAAATGCTTCTATTTTAAATTGGAAGCATTTCACATCAAAATATTAATTTAAAGTTTCAAATATTAATTTAAAGTTTCAGTTTTACACAATCAGAGGAAAACCTACCTAATATTTTAATGTCAAATGCTTCCATTTTAAATTTCACGAAGATCGGATCTTGTTTGAAATATTAATTTAAAGTTTCAATTTTCCTCAATCAGAGGAAAACCCACCTAATATTTTGATATCAAATGCTTCTATTTTAAATTTCACAAAGATCCGAGCTCGTTTGAAATATTAATTTTGAGTTTCAATTTTACACAATTAGTGGAAAACCCACCTAATATTTTGATGTCAAATGTTTCCAATTTAAATTTCACAAAGACCGGAGCTCATTTGTATTAATTTAAAGTTTCAATTCTCTCAATGATGCAGCAACTTCTGGAGGTCATAACTTTTGACTCGGATGTGGGTTTTGGTTGAAATTTGAAAGGTGGCTTTGTGAGCTAGATTTAATGCTAGATCCTAAAGAGCTAGCGCTGTTGGCGGTCATTTTGTCATCTTTTCGGGAGCCTAAAGTTTCATCTTGACCTTCAAAATTATCTTTTTTCTTTTCTTTCCATTTTTTTGAGTTTTGTTTTTTGTAATAAATCTGAAATCGTGTTTCTGATTTCGTGGATTAGTTGGCAATTCATCTTGCCTTAGTTCATAGATTTTCTAGGCAAAAATCAATACTCTTAAGATGAGTTTTAAAATTTACCAAAAATGAAAAAAAAACTATTTTTCCTAAAAATTTGCCAAATATGGTAATTTTATAAATTGTAATAAGTAGGAGCTTTCTTTCACTCTAGAGGAGAGTAATTGGACGCAGTTAATGAGAATTTGAAATTCTATCATTCTGGCATTGTGTTGTCTTTTTTTGTGAATTGTGTTTTTGAAGGTTTTGGGCTACATCACTCAATCAGAGGAGAACCCACCTAATATTTTGATGTCAAATGCTTCTATTTTAAATTTCACAAACATCGGAGCTCGTTTGAAATATTTATTTAAACTTTCATTTTTGCTCAATTAGAGGAAAACCCACCTAATATTATGATGTCAAATGCTTCTATTTTAAATTGGAATCATTTGACATCAAAATATTAATTTAAAGTTTCAAATATTAATTTAAAGTTTCTATGTTACACAATCAGAGGAAAACCCACCTAATATTTTAATGTCAAATGCTTCCATTTTAAATTTCATGAAGATCAGATCTCGTTTGAAAAATTAATTTAAAGTTTAATTTTTTCTCAATCAGAGGAAATCCCACCTAATATTTTGATATCAAATGCTTCTATTTTAAATATCACGGAGATCCGAGCTCGTTTGAAATATTAATTTAAACTTTCATTTTTGCTCAATCAGAGGAAAACCCACCTAATATTATGATGTCAAATGCTTCTATTTTAAATTGGAAGCATTTGACATCAAAATATTAATTTAAAGTTTCAAATATTAATTTAAAGTTTCTATTTTACACAATCAGAGGAAAACCCACCTATATTTTAATGTCAAATGCTTCAATTTTAAATTTCATGAAGATCAGATCTTGTTTGAAATATTAATTTAAAGTTTCAATTTTGCTCAATCAGAGGAAATCCCACCTAATATTTTGACGTCAAATGCTTCTATTTTAAATTTCATGGAGATCTGAGCTCGTTTGAAATATTAATTTCATGTTTCAATTTTACACAATCAGTGGAAAACCCACCTAATATTTTGATGTCAAATGCTTCCAATTTAAATTTCATGAATATAGGAGCTCGTTTGAAATATTAATTTAATGTTTCAATTTTCTCAATCAGAGGATAACCCACCTAATATTTTGATGTCAATTGCTCCCGTTTTAAATTTCATGAAGATCGGAGCTCATTTGAAATATTAATTTAAACATTCAATTTTGCTCCCGGACGTAAAACATGTCACAAAAAAGTTTCAATTTTTCACAATCAGAGGTAAACCCACCTAATATTTCTATGTCAAATGCTTCCATTTTAAGTTTCACAAACATCAGAGCTCGTTTGAAACATTAACTTAAACTTTCAATTTTGCTCAATGAAAGGAAAACCCACCTAATATTTTGATGTCAAATGCTTCTATTTTAAATTGGAAGGATCTGACGTCAAAATATTAATTTAAAGTTTCAAATATTAATTTAAAGTTTCTGTTTTACACAATCAGAGGAAAACCCGCCTAATATTTTAATGTCAAATGCTTCCATTTTAAATTTCACAAAGATCAGATCTTGTTTGAAATATAAATTTAAAGTTTCAATTTTGCTTAATCAGAGGAAAACCCACCTAATATTTTGATGTCAAATGCTTCTATTTTAAATTTCACGGAGATTTCAGCTCGTTTGAAATATTAATTCTGAGTTTCAATTTTACACAATCAGTGGAAAACCCACCTAATATTTTGATGTCAAATGCTTCCAATTTAAATTTCACGAAGATCGGAGCTTGTTTGAAATATTAATTTAAAGTTTCAATTCTCTCAATGATGCAGCAACTTCCAGAGGTCATAACTTTTGACTTGGATGTGGGTTTTGGCTGAAATTTTATGGGTGCATTTGTGAGCCTGAAGTTTCATGTTGACCTTGAAAACTAGCTTTTTTGTTTTCTCTCTAGTTTTTTGAGTTTTATTTTTTGTAATAAATTTAAAATCGTGTTTCTGATTTCGTGGATTAGTTGGCAATTCATCTTGCCTTAGTTCATAGATTTTCTAGGGAAATATCAAGATTCTTAGGATGAGTTTTAAAAGTTACCAAAAATGGAAAAAATTTATTTTTCCCAAAAAATTTCCAAACACGGTAATTTTCAAAATTGTAATCAGTAGGAGTTGTCTTTCATTGTAAAGGAGAGTTATTGGATGCAGTTAATGAGAATTTGGAATTCTATCATTCTGGCATTGTGTTGTCTTTTTTTGTGAATTATGTTTCTGAAGGTTTCGGGCTACATCACACAATCAGAGGAGAACCCACCTAATATTTTGATGTCAAATACTTCCATTTTAAATTTCATGAAGATTTGAGCTCATTTGAAATATTAATTTAAACATTCAATTTTGCTCCTGAACATAAAAGGTGTCACAAAAAAGTTTAAATTTTACACAATCAGAGGTAAACCCACCTAATATTTTGATGTCAAATACTTCTATTTTAAATTTCATGAACATCGAAGCTCATTTGAAATATTAATTTAAACTTTCAATTTTGCACAATCAGAGGTAAACCCACCTAATATTTTGATGTCAAATACTTCCATTTTAAATTTCACGAACATCAGAGCTCGTTTGAAATATTAATTTAAACTTTCATTTTTGCTCAATCAGAGGAAAACCCACCTAATATTATGATGTCAAATGCTTCTATTTTAATTTGGAAGCATTTGACATCAAAATATTAATTTAAAGTTTTAGTTTTACACAATCAGAGGAAAACCCACCTAATATTTTAATGTCAAATTCTTCCATTTTAAATTTCACGAAGATCGGTTCTCGTTTGAAATATTAATTTAAAGTTTCAATTTTGCTCAATCAGAGCAAAACCCACACAATATTTTGATGTCAGATGCTTCTATTTTAAATTTCACGTAGATCTGAGCTTGCTTGAAATATTAATTTCAAGTTTCAATTTTACATAATCAGTGGAAAACCCACCTAATATTGTGATGTCAAATGCCTCCAATTTAAATTTCACGAAGATCGAAGCTCGTTTGAAATATTAATTTATATTTTTAATTTTCTCAATTAGAGGAGAACCCACCTAATATTTTGACGTCAAATGCTTCCATTTTAAATTTCACGAAGATCGGAGCACATTTAAAATATTAATTTAAACATCCAATTTTCTCCCGGATGTAAAATGTGTGACAAAAGGGTTTCATTTTTGCGCAATCAGAGGTGAACCCACCTAATATTTTGATGTCAAATGCTTCCATTTTAAATTTCATGAACATCAGAGCTCGTTTGAAATATTAATTGAAACTTTTAATTTTGCTCAATCAGAGGAAAACCCACCTAATATTATGATGTCAAATGCTTCTATTTTAAATTGGAAGCATTTGACATTAAAATATTAATTTAAAGTTTCAAATATTAATTTAAAGTCTTGTTTTTAAACAATGAGAGGAAAACCCACCTAATATTTTAATGTCAAATGCTTGCATTTTAAATTTCACGAAGATTGGATCTCGTTTGAAATATTAATTTAAAGTTTCAATTTTTCTCAATCAGAGGAAAACCCACCTAATATTTTGACTTTAAATGCTTGTATTTTAAATTTCATGGAGATCCAACCTCATTTGAAATATTAATTTCAAGTTTCAATTTTACACAATCAGTGGAAAACCCAACTAATATTTTGATGTCAAATGCTTCCAATTTAAATTTCACGAAGATCGGAGCTCGTTTGAAATATTAATTTAAAG
>MU222169.1:120530-132387 GCA_018584345.1 Thuja plicata | reverse complement strand
TCAATTTTGCACAATCAGAGGTAAACCCACCTAATATTTTGATGTCAAATGCTTCCATTTTAAATTTCATGAACATCGGAGCTCGTTTGAAATATTAATTTAAACTTCAATTTTCCTCAATCAGAGGAAAACGCACCTAATATTTTGATGTCAAATGCTTCTATTTTAAATTGGAAGGATCTAAAATCAAAATATTAATTTAAAGTTTCAAGTATTAATTTAAAGTTTTAGTTATACACAATCAGAGGAAAACCCACCTAATATTTTAATGTCAAATTCTTTCATTTTAAATTTCACAAAGATCAAATCTCATTTGAAATATTAATTTAAAGTTTCAATTTTGCTCAATCAGAGGAAAACCCACCTAATATTTTGATGTCAAATGCTTCTATTTTAAATTTCACGGAGATCCGACCTCATTTGAAATATTAATTCCGAGTTTTAATTTTACACAATCGGTGGAAAACCCACCTAATATTTTGATGTCAAATGCTTCCAATTTAAATTTCATGTAGATCGTAGCTCGTTTGAAATATTAATTTTAAGTTTGAATTCTCTCAATGATAGACCCATTAGAGCTAGCTCTACCGGCGGATTCGTAAGCTAAATCTAATGGTAGACCCATTAGAGCTAGCTCTATTGGCATTCATTTCGACATCTTTTTGGGAGCATGAAGTTTCATCTTTACCTTCAAAATTAGTTTTTTTTCTTTTCCTTACTATTTTTTAAGTTTTGTTTTTTGTAATAAATTTGAAATCGTGTTTCTGATTTCTTAGATTAGTTGGCAATTCATCTTGCCTTAGTACATAGATTTTCTAGGGAAAAATTAGGATTCTTAGGATGAGATTTAAAAGATACCAAAAATGGAAAAAAAAAATTCTTGAAATATTTCCAAATATGGTAATTTTTGAAAGTGTAATAAGTAGGAGTTTTCTTTCATTGTAGAGGAGAGTAGTTGGACGCAGTTAATGAGAATTTGGAATTCTATCATTTTGGCATTGTGTTGTTTTTTTTTGTGAATTGTGTTTCTGAAGGTTTTGGGCTACATCACTCAATCAAAGGAGAACCTACCTAATATTTTGATGTCAAATGCTTCCATTTTAAATTTCACAAAGATCAGAGCTCATTTGAAATATTAATTTAAACATTCAATTTTTCTCCCAGACGTAAAATGTGTCACAAAAAAGTTTCAATTTTGCACAATTAGAGGTAAACCCACCTAATATTTGATGTCAAATGCTTCCATTTTAAATTTCACGAACATCAGTGCTCGGTTGAAATATTAATTTAAACTTTCAATTTTGCTCAATTAGAAGAAAACGCACCTAATATTATGATGTAAAATGCTTCTATTTTAAATTGGAAGCATTTGACATCAAAATATTAATTTAAAGTTTCAAATATTAATTTAAAGTCTTATTTTTAAACATTGAGTGGAAAACCCACCTAATATTTTAATGTCAAATGCTTCCAATTTAAATTTTACGAAGATCGCAGCTTGTTTGAAATATTAATTTAAAGTTTCAATTTTCTCAATCAGAGGAGAACCCACCTAATAATTTGATGTCAAATGCTTTCATTTTAAATTTCACAAAGATCGGAGCTCATTTGAAATATTAATTTAAACATTCAATATTGCTCCCAGGCATAAAATGTGTCACAAAAAAGTTTCAATTTTGCACAATCAGAGGTAAACCCACCTAATATTTTGATGTAAAATGCTTCCATTTTAAATTTTGTGAACATCAGAGCTCATTTGAAATATTAATTTTAACTTTTAATTTTTCTCAATTAGAGGAAAACCCACAGAATATTTTGATGTCAAATGCATCTATTTTAAATTGGAAGCATTTGACATCAAAATATTAATTTAAAGTTTCAGTTTTACACAATTAGAAGAAAACCCACATAATATTTTAATGTCAAATGCTTCCATTTTAAATCTAACAAAGATCGGATCTCGTTTGAAATATTAATTTAAAGTTTCAATCTTGCTGAATCAGAGGAAAAACAACCTAATTATTTGATGTCAAATGCTTCTATTTTAAATTTCATGGAGATCCGAGCTCATTTGAAATATTAATTTCAAGCTTCAATTTTACACAATCAATGGCAAACCCACCTAATATTTTGATGTCAAATGCTTCCAATTTAAATTTCACAAAGATAGGAGTTCATTTGAAATATTATTTTCAAGTTTGAATTTTCTCAATCAGAGGAGAACCCACCTAATATTATGAAGTCAAATGCTTCCATTTTAAATTTCATGAAGATTGGAGCTCATTTGAAATATTAATTTAAACATTCAAATTTTCTCCTAGACGTAAAATGTGTCAAAAAAAGTTTCAATTTTGCAATATCAGAGGTAAACCCACCTAATATTTTGATGTCAAATGCTTCCATTTTAAATTTTTCAAGCATCAGGGCTTGTTTTAAATATTAATTCAAAATTTCAATTTTGTTCAATCAGAGGAAAACCCACCTAATATTTTGATGTCAAATGCTTCTATTTTAAATTAGAAGCATCTGACATCAAAATATTAACTTAAAGTTTCAAATATTAATTTAAAGTTTCAATTTTATAAAGTAACAGGAAAACCCACCTAATATTTTAATGTCAAATGCTTCCATTTTAAATTTCACGAAGATCGGATCTCGTTTGAAATATTAATTTAAAGTTTCAATTTTGCTCAGTTAGAGCAAAACCCACCTAATATTTTTTTGTTGAATGCTTCTATTCAAAATTTCATGCAGATCCGAGCTCATTTGAAATATTAATTTCAAGTTTCAATTTTGCACAATCAGAGGTAAACCCACCTTATATTTTGATGCCAAATGCTTCCATTTTAAGTCTCACAAACATCGGAGCTCATTTGTAATCTTAATTTAAACTTTCAATTTTTCTCAATCAGAGGAAAACCCAGCGAATATTTTGATGTCAAATGCTTCTATTTTAAATTTGAAGGATCTGACGTCAAAATATTAATTTAAAGTTTCTGTTTTACACAATCAGAGGAAAACCCACCTAATATTTTAATGTCAAATGCTTCCATTTTAAATTTTAGGAAGATCAGATCTCGTTTGAAATATTAATTTAAAGTTTCAATTTTTCTCAATCAGAGGAAAACCTACCTAATATTTTGATGTCAAATGCTTCTATTTTAAATTTCACGGAGATCCGAGCTTGTTTGAAATATTAATTTCGAGTTTCAATTTTACACAATCAGTGGAAAACCCACCTAATATTTTGATGTCAAATGCTTCGAATTAAAATTTCACGAAGATCGGAGCTCATTTGAAATATTAATTTAAAGTTTCAATTCTCTCAATGATGCAGCAACTTCCAAAGGTCATAAAGTTTCAAATATTGGTTTAAAGTTTCTATTTTACACAATCAGAGGAAAAACCACCTAATATTTTAATGTCAAATGCTTCCATTTTAAATTTTATGAAGATCGGATCTCGTTTGAAATATTAATTTAAAGTTTCAATTTTCAATTTTTCTCAATCAGAGGAAAACCCACCTAATATTTTGATGTCAAATGCTTCTATTTTAAATTTCTTGGAGATCCGAGCTCGTTTGAAATATTAATTCCGAGTTTCAATTTTACACAATCAGTGGAAAACCCACCTAATATTTTGATGTCAAATGCTTACAATTTAAATTTCACAAAGATTGGAGCTTGTTTGAAATATTAATTTAAAGTTTAAATTCTCTCAATGATGCAACAACTTCTGGAGGTCATAACTTTTGACTCGGATGTGGGTTTTGGCTGAAATTTTACAGGCGAATTCGAGAGCTAGATTTAATGGTTGTCCCAACACAGCTAGCTCAGTTGGTGGTCGTTTGGACATCTTTTTGGGAGCCTGAAGTTTCATCTTGACCTTCAAAATTATCTTTTTTCTTTTCTTTCCAGCTTTTTTTTTGTAATAAATCTAAAATCGTGTTTCTAATTTCATGGATTAGTTGGCAATTCATCTTGCCTTAGTTCATAGATTTTCTATGGAAAAATCAAGATTCTTAGGATCAGTTTTAAAAGTTACCAAAAATGAAAAAGAAAAAACAATTTTTCCTGAAAATTTGCCAAATATGGTTATTTTCAAAATTATAATAAGTAGGAGTTTTCTTTCATTATAGAGGAGAGTAGTTGGACGCAGTTAATGAGAATTTGGAATTCTATCATTCTGGCATTGTGTTGCCTTTTTTTGTGAATTGTGTTTCTGAAGGTTTTGGCCTACATCACTCATTCAGAGCAGAACCCACCTAATATTTTGATGTCAAATGCTTCCATTTTAAATTTCACGAAGATCGGAGCTCATTCGAAATATTAATTTAAACATTCAACTTTTCTCAATCAAAGGAAAATCCACCTAATATTATGATGTCAAATGCTTCTATTTTAAATTGGAAGTAATTGATATCAAAATATTAATTTAAAGTTTCAAATATTAATTTAAAGTATTATTTTTAAACAATGAGAGGAAAACCCACCTAATATTTTAATGTCAAATGCTTCCATTTTAAATTTCAGGAAGATCGGATCAAGTTTGAAATAATAATTTAAAGTTTCAATTTTGCTCGATCAGAGGAAAACCCACCTAATATTTTGATGTCAAATGCTTCTATTTTAAATTTTATGGAGATTCATGCTTGTTTGAAATTTTAATTTGAAGTTTCAATTTTACACAATCAGTGGAAAACCCACCTAATATTTTGATGTCAAATGCTTCCAATTTAAATTTCACGAAGATCAGAGCTCTTTGAAATATTAATTTAAATTTTTAATTTTCTCAATTAGAGGAGAAGCCACCTAATATTTTGATGTCAAATGCTTCCATTTTAAAATTCACGAAGATTGGAGCTCATTTGAAATATTAATTTAAACATTCAATTTTGCTCCCGGACGTAAAATGTGTCACAAAAAAGTTTCAATTTTGCACAATTAGAGGTAAACCACCTAATATTTTTATGTCAAATGCTTCCATTTTAAGTTTCATGAACATCAAAGCTCGTTTGAAATATTAATTTAAACTTTCAATTTTTCTCAATCAGAGGAAAACCCACCTAATCTTTTGATGTCAAATGCTTCTATTTTAAATTGGAAGGATCTGACGTCAAAATATTAATTTAAAGTTTCAAATATTAATTTAAAGTTTCTTTTTTACACAATCAGAGGAAAACCCTCCTAATATTTTAATGTCAAATGCTTCCATTTTAAATTTCATGAAGATCAAATCTTGTTTGAAACATTAATTTAAAGTTTGAATTGTGCTCAATCAGAGGAAAACCCACCTAATATTTTGATGTCAAATACTTCTATTTTAAATTTCACGGAGATCCGAGCTCGTTTGAAATACTAATTATGAGTTTCAATTTTACATAATCAGTGGAAAACCCACCTAATATTTTGATCTAAAATGCTTCCAATTTAAATTTTATGAAAATCAGAGCTCGTTTGAAATATTAATTTAAAGTTTCAATTCTCTCAATGATGCAACAACTTCAGGAGGTCATAACTTTTGACTCGGATGTGGGTTTTGGCTAAAATTTTATGGGCGAATTCGTGAGCTAGATTTAATGGTCAACCCGACAAAGGTAGCTCTTTTGGCGGTCGTTTCAACATCTTTTTGGGAGCTTGAAGTTTCATCTTGACCTTCAAAATTAGCTTTTTTCTTTTCTTTCTATTTTTTTGAGTTTTGTTTTTTGTAATAAATCTGAAATCATGTTTCTGATTTCATGGATTAGTTGGTAATTCATCTTGCCTTAGTTCATAGATTTTCTAGGGAAAAATCAAGATTCTTAGGATGAGTTTTAAAAGTTACCAAAAATGGGAAAAAACTATTTTTCCCAAAAATTTGCCAAATATAGGAATTTTTAAAATTGTAATAAGTAGGAGTTTTCTTTCATTGTAGAGGAGAGTAGTTGGATGTAGTTAATGAGAATTTGGAATTCTATCATTCTGGCATTGTGTTGTCTTTTTCTGTGAATTGTATTTCTGAAGGTTTTTGGCTACATCACTCAATCAAGGGAGAACCCACCTAATATTTTGATGTTAAATTCTTCCATTTTAAATTTCACAAAGATCAGAGCTCATTTATAATATTAATTTAAACATTCAATTTTGCTCCCAGACGTAAAATGTGTCACAAAAAAGTTTCAATTTTGCACAATCATAGGTAAACTCACCTAATATTTTGATGTCAAATGCTTCCATTTTAAATTTCACGAACATCAGAGCTCGTTTGAAATATTAATTTAAACTTTCATTTTTGCTCAATCAGAGGAAAACCCACCTAATTTTATGATGTCAAATGCTTCTATTTTAAATTGGAAGCATTTGACATCAAAATATTAATTTAAAGTTTCAAATATTAATTTAAAGTTTTAGTTTTACACAATCAGAGGAAAACCCACCTAATATTTAAATGTCAAATGCTTCTATTTTAAATTTTAGGAAGATCGGATCTTGTTTGAAATATTAATTTAAAGTTTCAATTTTTCTCAATCAGAGCAAAACCCACCTAATATTTTGATGTCAAATGCTTCTATTTTAAATTTCACAGAGATCTCAGCTTGTTTGAAATATTAATTTCAAGTTTCAATTTTACACAATCATTGGAAAACCCACCTAATATTTTGATGTCAAATGCTTCCAATTTAAATTTCACGAAGATCGGAGCTCGTTTGAAATATTAATTTAAAGTTTTAATTTTCTCAATTAGAGGAGAACCCACCTAATATTTTGATGTCAAATGCTTCCATTTTAAATTTCATGAAGATTGGAGGTCATTTGAAATATTAATTTAAACATTCAATTTTGCTCCCAGACGTAAAACATGTGACAAAAAAGTTTCATTTTTGCACAATCAGAGGTGATTCCACCTAATATTTTGATGTCAAATGCTTCCATTTTAAATTTCATGAACATCGAAGCTCGTTTGAAATATTAATTTAAACTTTCAATTTTGCTCAATCAGAGCAAAACCCAACTAATATTATGATGTCAAATGCTTCTATTTTAAATTGGAAGCATTTGACAGGAATATATTAATTTAAAGTTTCAAATATTAATTTAAAGTCATATTTCTAAACAATGAGATGAAAACCCACCTAATATTTTAATGTCAAATGCTTCCATTTTAAATTTCATGAAGATCGGATCTCGTTTGAAATATTAATTTAAAGTTTCAATTTTGTTCAAGCAGAGGAAAACCCACCTAATATTTTGATGTCAAATACTTCTATTTTAAATTTCGTGGAGATCCGAGCTCGTTTGAAATATTAATTTCAAGTTTCAATTTTACACAATCAGTGGAAAACCCACCTAATATTTTGATGTCAAATGCTTTCAATTTAAATTTTACGAAGATCGGAGCTCATTTAAAATATTAATTTAAAGTTTCAATTTCTTTAATCAAGGTAGAACCCACCTAATATTTTGATGTCAAATGCTTCCATTTTAAATTTCACAAAGATCGGAGCTGATTTAAAATATTAATTTAAACATTCAATTTTGCTCCTGGGTGTAAAAGGTATCACAAAAAAGTTTCAATTTTGCACAATCAGACGTAAACCCACCTAATATTTTGATGTCAAATGCTTCCATTTAAAATTTCAAGAACATCAGAGCTCATTTGAAATATTAATTTAAACTTTTAATTTTGCTCAATCAGAGGAAAATCCATCTAATATTTTGATGTGAAATGCTTCTATTTTAAATTGGAAGCATTTGACATCAAAATATTAATTTAAAGTTACAAATATTAATTTAAAGTTTCAGTTTTACACAATCAGAGGAAAACCCACATAATATTTTAATGTCAAATGCCTTCATTTTAAATCTCACGAAGATCAGATCTCGTTTGGAATATAAGTTTAAAGTTTCAATTTTGCTCAATCAGGGGATAACCCACCTAATATTTTGATGTCAAATGCTTCTATTTTAAATTTCATGGGCATCAGAGCTCATTTGAAATATTAATTTCAAGTTTCAATTTTACACAATCAGTGGAAAATCCACCAAATTTTTTGATGTCAAATGCTTCCAATTTAAATTTCACAAAGATCGGAGCTCGTTTGAAATATTAATTTAAAGTTTCAATTTTCTCAATCAGAGGAGAACCCACCAAATATTTTGATGTCAAATGCTTCCATTTTAAATATCACGAAGATCGGAGCTCATTTGAAATATTAATTTAAACATTCAATTTTTCTCCCAGACGTAAAACGTGTCAAAAAAAGTTTCAATTTTGCAAAATCATAGGTAAACCCACGTAATATTTTGATGTCAAATGCTTCCATTTTAAATATCAAGAGCATCAGAGCTCATTTTAATTATTAATTTAAACTTTCACTTTTACTCAATCAGAGGAAAACCCACCTAATATTTTGATGTCAAATGCTACTATTTTAAATTAGAAGCATCTGACATCAAAATATTAACTTAAAGTTTCAAATATTAATTTAAAGTTTCAGTTTTATAGAGTAAGAGTAAAACCCACCTAATATTTTAATGTCAAATGCTTCCATTTTAAATTTCACGAAGATCGGATCTCGTTTGAAATATTAATTTAATGTTTCAATTTTTCTCAATCAGAGAAAAACCCACCTAAATTCTGATGTCAAATCCTTCTATTTTTAAATTCATGGAGATCCGAGCTCATTTGAAATATTAATTTCAAGTTTTAATTTTACACAATCAGTGGAAAACCCACCTAATATTTTGATGTCAAATGCTTCCCATTTTAATTTCACGAAGATCGAAGCTCGTTTGAAATATTAATTTAATGTTTCAATTTTTTTAATCAGAGGAGAACCCACCTAATATTTTGATGTCAAATGCTTGCATTTTAAATTTCACAAAGATCAGAGCTTATTTGAAATATTAATTTAAACATTCAATTTTACACCCCGACATAAAACATGTCACAAAAAAGTTTCAATTTTGCACAATCAGAGGTAAACCCACCTAATATTTTGATCTCAAATGCTTCCATTTTAAGTTTCACAAACATCGGAGCTCGTTTGAAATATTAATTTAAACTTTCAATTTTTCTCAAACAGAGGAAAACCCACCTAATATTTTGATGTCAAATGCTTCTATTTTAAATTGGAAGGATCTTATGTCAAAATATTAATTTAAATTTTCAAATATTAATTTAAAGTTTCTGTTTTACACAATCGGAGGAAAACCCACCTAATATTTTAATGTCAAATGCTTCCATTTTAAATTTCACGAAGATCAGATCTCGTTTGAAATATTAATTTAAAGTTTAAATTTTGCTCAATCAGAGGAAAACCCACCTAATATTTTTATGTCAAATGCTTCTATTTTAAATTTCACGGAGATCCGATCTTGTTTGAAATATTAATTCCGAGTTTCAATTTTACACAATCAGTGGAAAACCCACCTAATATTTTGATGTCTAATGCTTCCAGTTTAAATTTCACGAAGATCGGAGCTCGTTTGAAATATTAATTTAAAGTTTGAATTCTCTCAATGATTCAACAACTTCCAGAGATCATAACTTTTGACTCAGATGTGGGTTTTGGCTGAAATTTTACAGGCGGATTCGTGAGCTAGATTTAATGGTAGACCCAACAGAGTTAGCTATGTTGGTGGTTGTTTTGACATCTTTTTGGGAGCCTGAATGATAGGGAGCCTCCTTGGTAACCTTCCAAGCTTGCTTGAAACTCTTAATAGGTCTCTCTCAGGACCTCTAGGGCTTCCTTAATCCACCCTTCAACACTTGGAAGAATCAGTTCTTCCTCTCCAACCAAGGAAACTACCTATCATGTTAAAAACACCATTCTTGTGTTCCACAAGAACCTTCCACTCAAACCACTTCAAGCCCTTCACTTAAGTTTGGATTTGTAGGAGGTTTAGGGCTTCAACATACTCCATTTTTGGATTCCAACCTAGGTTTGAAACCATCAAGTTTATCCATATTGCCATCGGGTTTTAGTTTCCTACTTTCTAGGCCTTGTAGCCTTTTTGCACAATTAGCCCTCCTAGTTTTTAGGAAACCTTAAAAACAGCAAAAATCTCTCAAAGGACCCGCTGATATTTTTTAGTGGTCTTTAGGTAAGGAAAAAACCCACAAGGATTTTCTAGGTCCCTTAGTCTGGAACTGTCTGTACACCCTGTTATCAGAAAATGACACAATTGTTGTGTTTAGACCAGTTTGCTATCTTGGGCTTCAAAACTTATCTTGTTGGATCTTTGGGCACTCCTCCAACTTGGGGAACACCTGTACAACATCATGCAATACACCCATGGTCTTCTTGGCTCATGAGAACACCCCCTACAACTTTTAAATCAACTGTCACTTGCTTCCTCTAACCAGGCTATGAGTTTAGCTCGCCTAGGGAAAGTGATTAAAAATACCTGCCAGCACTTTGAGAGCTCCTCCTTCCATAGTTTTGAAGCTCCATGGACCTAGTCTCCATTCCTAGGTGGCCATACAAAACCAATGGTGGGAAGTGGAGTTAGGTCCACATCTTTGCTCCTTGGCCAAAACGGGACAGCAAACAGTCCCAAACTGAAAGAATTTTCAAACTACAAACAAGAAACAACTAAAAAGAAACTTAATGAATGAAAAATATTGGTAACATGCAAAAAAACAACCTCCAATGATCATAGTCAGTAAACTAATCCATTCCAATACAATGAAAACACAAAATGCTTCAAATCTGCTATTTTTTTCCAGAAAACTCTTGGCTCCAAGATATCAGTCCGTATAAATGAATTCCTCCCCCCTCCAATTAGGGTTTTTCCACCTTATATATGGTATCCACACATTTTTCATCCCTCCTATGGGTTCCAAAAATAGTAGAACATCAAAAACCCTCTAGACAACAAAAGTTGTCAGCAACTTTTAAAAGTTGCTAATGTTGCATAGCAAAATTTTACATCTTTTGACAACTTACACTTGTGAAGTGTTTTCTCCACCAATATACCCTATCTAACCTTAGTTAGACCACCTAGGGTACCTATGGACCCTAAAAAATTATATGACATTATCCTAACCTTTGATGACATCATCAAGTACACCACATTAAATGGAGCCAAAAGAGCTATTTACACAAGAAAAGAAGCACAAAAAGAAAACTACCTAAACTACTCTTGGTCAACATGACCTTATATAATTACATTTCCCTACTAGAGGGTCTTACACACACTAGCACACCAAAATGATAAGACACTACCATATTTGCTTGGCATCTCCAGGGTGCTCCTGCACCATACTACCAAGGTTAAGAACTTATGTCACCTCTAGGGACAGGAGCTTAGGATCAATTCCTTTCTTCTTAAAGTCACTCTCAGCCACCCAAGTAGCCTCAGCCTCTAACATGCCTGCCCACTAAATGAGATGTTCCAAATAGGTGCCTTTCCTAGTCTTTTTCTTCACCCGAGAGTCTAAAATCTTCTCTGCCTTTGGTGTTGGTATACGGGTAAGATGAACATCTGCTGCTATGTCCATACCATTTGAATTTACCTCTATATCTTCTAGTATAGGTCCCTTATACTGGACCAAATCTTGTACATTGAAAATAGGAGAGATCGCCAAATCTGTTGGCAAGTCAAGTTTATAGGAATTTTGCCCATACTTTACAAGAATCTTGCAAGGACCAATCCTCCTCATCTGTAGCTTGGTGGGGACTCCCTTCTGCAATCTAGACTTGTTAATATGAACCATCACAAGGTCACCCATAGAAAACTAAAGATATTTCCTTCTTTCATCAACTTTTGCTTTTAACTTTTGTGTAGCCTCTTGGAGTTGCTTCTTCACTTTCTCATGAACCTCCTTCATGGATTGAGAAAAATCATCTGCATATGCACTCCTTCCTTCTACA
>MU222169.1:105771-117922 GCA_018584345.1 Thuja plicata | reverse complement strand
ATAATCATCTTGCACACTTTCCCATGAATCTTGCACTTTACCTTGAATAGTGCCCTCCTTTGCTTGGCTTCTTCTTTGACCGGTTCTTTAATGAGTATTCTCCTAATCATGAGATTCTCTCCACTTTATGAATCAAGATTGATTTCAGTGCCTTTACCATTGTTATTGTCCTCTTGTGCAATGTAATTCACTCTTTTATCACCATGTGAGGTTGAAGCTTTATCCGAGCATCTATAGGCTGGTTGGCCTAGCTGATTGTAGTGAAAATACTTCATGTTTGCAAAGTGTGAGGCCCTGCCTGCACCTCCAAATCTGCCTCTTCCACCACCTTGGAATCCTCTTCCCCTATTCATGCTACCTCTAGCACTATCCTCATTGACTATCTCAATCAATTTAGTTTCACCTTGAGACCTATAGTCACTGCCTCTTCCAGCAAAACTGCCTGCAAAGATACCTCTTCCTCTATTTTCTTTGCCTCTATCTCTTCCTCTTGAGGTTTGATCATGCTTCCTCTTTCTCTTCTCTTATATCTTAAGAGCCATTTGATAGCATTGTCTCACACTTGTCAAAGTTGCAAGACTCATCTCCTCTTGTATAGACCACTTGAGCCCATTTTGATATCTAGCCAATCTAATGCTTTCATCCTCCACTACCTTGGACCTCAAACATAACTTCTAAAACTCCTCTGTATATGCTTGGACTTCAAGGTCTTTTTGTCTGAGATTTTGTCTCTTTCTATGCATTTGAACTTCATAGTCATCCAGGAGATAAGTTTGTTTCAACATTGCCAACATACCTTTCCATGACACAATAGGACTCTTGCCCTCTTTCTCCCTTTCATTCTAAAAAAATTTCCACCAAGTAAGTGCTGGTCCTCTTAATCTAGACTTGGCCACCTTGAGTTTTTGAGCATCAATCACCTTATCACATTTAAAATGATTCTCAAGGTTGTCTATCCAATCTAAAACTAAATCAGCATCCATTTGTCCATTAAACAATGGCACACCCTCCAAGGCTTTACCACTCAAAGCTTTGAGTGCCTTCAAGAAGGGTTCCTTAGGTAAGATTGAATCAGGGGTAGGTGTTTCTTCATCTAAGTCCCACTCCTTCCCCTTAGCTTCCTTTTCCTCTTTCTGGTCCACCTTGTCCTTTACACTATCTGCCTTAGCTTGGACTTCATCCAAGAGTTTCTCCATTTGAGCCAATCTCTCTCTCAGCAACATGTTATCCTCTTCTTGTTCATCCACTTTCTTGGCCAATTCAACATTGGTCACCATCTTTCTTGATGCACTAGACTCCTCACTTGAGTCCTTGATCTACAACATCCACTAGCTGCACTATTTCTTCTTTTCCCAAATCTTGAACTTGGGCTCTGATACCACTCTGATAGGGAGCCTCCTTGGTAACCTTCTGACCTTTCTTGAAACTCTTAATAGGTCTCTCTTAGGACCTCTAGGGCTTCCTCAATCCACCCTTCAACACTTGGAAGAATCAGTTCTTCCTCTCCACCCAAGGAAACTACCTATCATGTTAAAAACACCATTCTTGTGTTCCACAAGAACCTTCCACTCAAACCACTCCAAGCCCTTCACTTAAGTTTGGATTTTCAGGAGGTTTAGGGCTTCAACATACTCCATTTTTGGATTCCAACCTAGGTTTTAAACCACCAAGTTGATGTATATTGCCATCGGGTTCTAGTTTCCTACTTTCTAGGCCTTGTAGCCTTTTTGCACAATTAGCCCTCCTAGTTTATAGAAAACCTTAAAAAAAGAAAAAATATCTCAAAGGACCCCCTAATATTTTGTGGTGGTCTTTAGGTAAGGAAAAAACCCACAAGGATTTTCTAGGTCCCTTAGTCTGGAACTATCTGTACACCCTGTTATCAGAAAATGGCACAATTCTTGTGTTTAGACCAGTTTGGTGTCTTGGGCTTCAAAACTTGTCTTGTTGGATCATTGGGAACTCCTACACCTTGGAGAAAACCTAAAAAACATCATGTAACACACCCATGGCCTTCTTATCTCATGAGAACACCCCATGCAACTTTTAAATCAACTGTCACTTGCTTCCTCTAACTGGGCTATGAGTTTAGCTCGCCTAGGGCAAGTGATTAAAAATACATGCCAGAACTTTGAGAGCTCCTCCTTCCATATTTTTTAATCTCCATGGACCTAGTCTCCATTCCCAGGTGGCCATACAAAACCAATGGTGGGAAGTGGAGTTAGGTCCACATCTTTGCTCCTTGGCCAAAACGGGACAGCAAACAGTCCCAAACTGAAAGAATTTTCAAACTACAAACAAGAAACAACTACAAAGAAACTCAATGAATGGAAAAGCTTGGTAACATGAAAAAACACAACCTCCAATGATCATAGTCAGTAAATTAATCCATTCCAATACAATGAAAACACAAAATGCTTTAATTCTGCTATTTTTTTCCAGAAAACTCTTGGCTCCAAGATATCAGTCTATAAAAATGAATTCCTCCCCACTCCAATTAGGGTTTTTAAACCTTATATATGGTATCCACACATTTTTCATCCCTCCTATGGGTTCCAAAAACATTCGAACCTCGAAAGCCCTCTAGACAACAAAAGTTGCTAATGTTGCATAGCAACATTTTACATCTTTTCACAACTTACACTTGTGAATTGTTTTCTCCACCAATCTACCCTATCTAACCTTAGTTAGACCACCTAGGGTACCTATGGACCCTAAAAAATTCTATGACATCATCCTAACCTTTGATGACATCATCAAGTACACCACATTAAATGGAGCCAAAAAGAGCTATTTACAGAAGAAAAGAAGCACAAAAAGAAAACTACCTAAACTACTCCTGGTCAACATGACCTTATATAATTACATTGCCCTACTAGAGGGTCTTACACACACTAGCACACCAAAATGATAAGAGACTACCATATTTGCTTGGCATCTCCAGGGTGCTCCTGCACCACTGAAGTTTCATCTTGACCTTCAAAATTGGCTTTTTTCTTTTCTTTCCAATTTTTTGAGTTTTGTTTTTTGTAATAAATTTAAAATCATGTTTCTGATTTCGTGGATTAGTTGGCAATTCATCTTGCCTTAGTTCATAGATTTTCTAGGGAAAAATCAAGATTCTTCGGATGACTTTTAAAAGTTACCAAAAATGGAAAAAAACTATTTTTCCAAAAAATTTGCCAAATATGATAATTTTTGAAATTGTAATAAGTAGGAGTTTTCTTTCATTGTAGAGGAGAGTAGTTGGGCACAGTTAATGAGAATTTGGAATTCTATCATTCTAGCATTGTGTTGTCTTTTTTTGTGAATTGTGTTTCTGAAGGTTTATGGCTACATCACTCAATCAGAGGAGAACCCACCTAATATTCTGATGTCAAATGCTTGTATTTTAAATTTCATGAAGATCGGAGCTCATTTGAAATATTAATTTAAACATTCAATTTTGCTCCCGGACGTAAAACGTGTCACAAAAAAGTTTCAATTTTGCACAATCAGAGGTAAACCCACCTAATATTTTGATTTCAAATGCTTTCATTTTAAATTTCACGAACATCAGAGCTTGTTTGAAATATTAATTTAAACTTTCATTTTTTCTCAATCAGAGGAAAACCCACCTAATATTATGATGTCAAATGCTTCTATTTTAAATTGGAAGCATTTGACAAAAAAAAATTAATTAAAAGTTTCAAATATTAATTTAAAGATTTAGTTTTACACAATCAGAGGAAAACCCACCTAATATTTTAATGTCAAATGCTTCCATTTTAAATTTCATGAAGATCAGATCTAGTTTGAAATATTAATTTAAAGTTCCAATTTTGCTCAACCAGAGCAAAACCCACCTAATATTTTGATGTCAAATGCTTATATTTTAAATTTCACGGAGATCTGAGCTTGTTGAAATATTAATTTCAAGTTTCAATTTTACACAATCAGTGGAAAACCCACCTAATATTTTGATTTCAAACGCTTCCAATTTAAATTTCATGAAGATCAGAGCTTGTTTGAAATATTAATTTTCTCAATTAGAGGAGAACCCACCTAATATTTTGATGTCAAATGCTTCCATTTTCAATTTTAGAAAGATCAGAGCTCATTTTAAATATTAATTTAAACAATCAATTTTGCTACCGGACGTAAAATGTGTGACAAAAAAGTTTCATTTTTGCACAATCAGAGTTGAACCCACCTAATATTTTGATGTCAAATGCTTCCATTTTAAATTTCATGAACATCGGAGCTCATTTGAAATATTAATTTAAACTTTAAATTTTGCTCAATCAGAGGAAAACCCACCTAATATTATGATGTCAAATGCTTCTATTTTAAATTGGAAGCATTTGACATCAAAATATTCATTTAAAGTTTCAAATATTAATTTAAAGTCTTATTTTTAAACAATGAGAGGAAAACCCACCTAATATTTTAATGTTAAATGCTTCCATTTTAAATTTCACGAAGATCGGATCTCGTTTGAAATATTAATTTAAAGTTTAAATTTTGCTCAATCGGAGGAAAACCCACCTAATATTTTGATGTCAAATGCTTCTATTTTAAATTTCATGAAGATCTGAGCTCCTTTGAAATATTAATTTCAAGTTTCAAATTTACATTATCAGTGGAAACCCACCTAATATTTTGATGTCAAATGCCTCCAATTTAAATTTCACGAAGATCGGAGCTCGTTTGAAATATTAATTTAAAGTTTCAATTTTTTCAATCAGAGGAGAACCCACCTAATATTTTGATGTCAAATGCTTCCATTTAAAATTTCACAAAGATTGGAGCTCATTTAAAATCTTAATTTAAACATTCAATTTTGCTCCCGAGCGTAAAACGTGTCACAAAAAAGTTTCAATTTTGCACAGTCAGAGGTAAATCCACCTAATATTTTGATGTCAAATGCTTCCATTTTAAATTTCATGAACATCGTAGCTCATTTGAAATATTAATTTAAACTTTTAGTTTTCCTCAATCAGAGGAAAACCCACCTAATATTTTGATGTCAAATGCTTCTATTTTCAATTGGAAGCATTTGACATTAAAATAGTAATTTAAAGTTTCAAATATTAATTTAAAGTTTTAGTTTTACACAATCAAAGGAAAACCCACATAATATTTTAATGTCAAATGCTTCCATTTTAAATCTCACGAAGATCGGATCTCATTTGAAATATTAGCTTAAAGTTTCAATTTTTCTCAATCAGAGGAAAACCCACCTAATATTTTGATTTCAAATGCTTCTATTTTGCATTTCACGGAGATCCAAGCTCATTTGAAATATTAATTTCAAGTTTCAATTTTACACAATCAGTGGAAAACCCACCTAATATTTTGATGTCAAATGCTTCCAATTTAAATTTCACGAAGATCGAAGCTCGTTTGAAATATTAATTTAATGTTTCAATTTTCTCAATCAGAGGAGAACGTAGCTAATATTTTGATGTCAAATGCTTCCATTTTAAATTTCACAAAGATCGGAGCTCATTTGAAATATTAATTTAAACATTCAATTTTTCTCTCGGATGTAAAACGTGTGACAAAAAAGTTTCATTTTTGTACAACTAGAGGTCAACCCACCTAATATTTTTATGACAAATGCTTCCATTTTAAATTTCATGAACATTAGAGCTCATTTTAAATATTAATTTAAACTTTCAATTTTTCTCAATCAGAGGAAAACCCACCTAATATTATGATGTCAAATGCTTCTATTTTAACTTGGAAGCATTTGACATCAAAATATTAACTTAAAGTTTCAAATATTAATTTAAAGTCTTATTTTTAAACAATGAGAGTAAAACCCACCTTATATTTTAATGTCAAATGCTTCCATTTTAAATTTCACGAAGATAGGATCTCGTTTGAAATATTAATTTAAAGTTTCAATTTTGCTCAATCAGAGGAAAACCCACCTAATATTTTGATGTCAAATGCTTCTATTTTAAATTTCATTGAGATCCGAGCTCGTTTGAAATATTAATTTCAAGTTTCAATTTTACACAATCAGTGGAAAACCCACCTAATATTTTGATTTTAAATGCTTCCAATTTAAATTTCATGAAGATTGGAGCTCGTTTGAAATATTAATTTAAAGTTTCAATTTTCTCAATCAGAGGAGAACCCACCTAATATTTTGATGTCAAATGCTTCCACTTTAAATTTCACGAAGATCAGAGCTTATTTAAAATATTAATTTAAACATTCAATTTTGCTCCCGGGCGTAAACCGTGTCACAAAAAAGTTTCAATTTTGCACAATCAGAGGTAAACCCACCTAATATTTTGATGTCAAATGCTTCAATTTTGAATTTCACAAACATCGGAGCTCATTTGAAATATTAATTAAAACTCTTAATTTTTCTCAATCAGAGGAAAACCCACCTAATATTTTGATGTGAAATTCTTCTATTTTAAATTTGAAGCATTCGACATCAATATATTAATTTAAAGTTTCAAATATTAATTTAAAGTTTTAGTTTTACACAATCAGAGGAAATCCTGCATAATATTTTAATGTCCAATGCTTCCATTTTAAATCTCATCAAGATCAAATCTCATTTGAAATATTAGTTTAAAGTTTCAATTTTGCTCAATCCGAGGAAAACCCACCTAATATTTTGATGTCAAATGCTTCTATTTTAAATTTCATAGAGATCCGAGGTCATTTGAAATATTAATTTCAGGTTTCAATTTTACACAATCAGCGGAAAACCCACCTAATATTTTGATTTCAAATGCTTGCAATTTAAATTTCACAAAGATCAGAGCTCGTTTGAATTATTAATTTAAAGTTTCAATTTTCTCAATCAGAGGAGAACGCACCTAATATTTTGATTTCAAATGCTTCCATTTTAAATTTGACAAAGATCGGAGCTCATTTGAAATATTAATTTAAACATTCCATTTTTCTCCCAGATGTAAAACGTTTCAAAAAAAAGTTTCAATTTTGCACAATCAGAGGTAAACCCATCTAATATTTTGATGTCAAATGCTTCCATTTTAAATTTCAAGAGCATCAGAGCTCGTTTTAAATATTAATTTAAACTTTCAATTTTGCTCATTCAGAGGAAAACCTACCTAATATTTTGATGTCAAATGCTTCTATTTTAAATCAGAAGCATCTGACATCAAAATATTAACTTAAAGTTTCAAATAATAATTTAAAGTTTCAGTTTTATAGAGTAAGAGGAAAACCCACCTAATATTTTAATGTCAAATGCTTCCATTTTAGATTTCACAAAGATCGGATCTCGTTTGAAATATTAGTTTAAAGTTTCAATTTTGCTCAACCAGAGCAAAACCCACCTAATATTTTCATGTCAAATGCTTCTATTTTAAATTTCATGGAGATTCAAGCTCGTTTAGAATATTAATTTCAAGTTTCAATTTTACACAATCAGTGGAAAACCCAGCTAATATTTTGATGTCAAATGCTTCCAATTTAAATTTCACTAAGATCAGAGCTCGTTTGAAATATTAATTTAATGTTTTAATTTTCTCAATCAAAGGAGAACCCACCTAATATTTTGATGTCAAATGCTTCCACTTTAAATTTCATGAAGATCGGATTTCATTTGAAATATTAATTTAAACATTCAATTTTGAGCCCGGACGTAAAACATGTCACAAAAAAGTTTCAATTTTGCACAATCAGAGGTAAACCCACCTGATATTTTGATGTGAAATGCTTCCATTTTAAGTTTCACGAACATTGGAGCTCATTTGAAATATTAATTTAAACTTTCAATTTTGCTCAATCAGAGGAAAACCCACCTAATATTTTGTAATCAAATGCTTCTATTTTAAATTGGAAGGACCTGACGTCAAACTATTAATTTTAAGTTTCTGTTTTACACAATCAGAGGAAAACCCACCTAATATTTTAATGTCAAATGCTTCCACTTTAAATTTCATGAAGATCAGATCTCATTTGAAATATTAATTTAAAGTTTCAATTTTGCTCAATTAGAGGAAAACCCATCTAATATTTTGATGTCAAATGCTTCTATTTTAAATTTCACAGAGATCCGAGCTCGTTTTAAATATTGATTCTGAGTTTCAATTTTACACAATCAGTGGAAAACCCACCTAATATTTTGATGTCAAATGCTTCCATTTTAAATTTTATGAAGATCGGAGCTCGTTTGAAATATTAATTTAAAGTTTCAATTCTCTCAAAGATGCAGCAAGTTCCGGAGGGCATAACTTTCTACTCGGATGTGGGTTTTGGCTGAAATTTTACAGGCGGATTCGTGAGCTAGATTTAATTAAAGACTCAATAAAGCTAGCTCTGTTGATGGTCGTTTTGACATGTTTTCGGGAGCCTGAAGTTTCATCTTGACCTTAAAAATTAGCTTTTTTCTTTTCTTTCGAGTTTTTTATAATAAATCTGAAATCGTGTTTCTGATTTCGTGGATTAGTTGGCAATTCATCTTTCCTTAGTTCATAGATTTTCTAGGGAAAAATCAAGATTCTTAGGATGAGTTTTAAAAGTTATCAAAAATGGAAAAAAAAAAATAGTTTTCCTGAAAATTTTCCAAATATGGTAATGTTTGAAATTGTAATAAGTAGGAGTTTTCTTTCATTGTAGAGGAGAGTAGTTGGACGTAGTTAATGAGAATATGGAATTCTATCATTCTGGCATTGTGTTGTCCTTTTTTGTGAATTGTGTTTCTGAAGGTTTTGGGCTACATCACTCAATCAAAGGAGAACACACCTAATCTTTTGATGTCAAATGCTTCCATTTTAAATTTCACGAAGATCATAGATCATTTGAAATATTAATTTAAACATTCAATTTTGCTCCCGGACGTAAAACGTGTCACAAAAAAGTTTCAATTTTGCACAATCAGAGGTAAACCCACCTAATATTTTGATATCAAATGCTTTCATTTTAAGTTTCACAAACATTGGAGCTCGTTTGAAATATTAATTTAAACTTTCAATTTTTCTCAATTAGAGGAAAACCCACCTAATATTTTGATGTCAAATGCTTCTATTTTAAACTGAAAGGATCTGACATCAAAATATTAATTTCAAATTTCAAATATTAATTTAAAGTTTTTGTTTTACACAATTAGAGGAAAACCCACCTAATATTTTAGTGTCAAATGCTTCAATTTTAAATTTCACGAAGATCAGATCTCGTTTGAAATATTAATTTAAAGTTTTAATTTTGCTCAATCAGAGGAAAACCCACATAATATTTTTATCTCAAATGCTTCTATTTTAAATTTCACAGAGATCAAAGCTCATTTTAAATATTAATTCTGAGTTTCAATTTTACACAATCAGTGGAAAACCCACCTAATATTTTGATGTCAAATGCTTCCAATTTAAATTTCATGGAGATCGGAGCTCGTTTGAAATATTAATTTAAATTTTCAATTCTCTCAATGATGCAGCAACTTCCAAAGTTTATAACTTTTGACTCGAATGTGGGTTTTGGCTGAAATTTTACGGGCGGATTCATGAGCTAGATTTAATGGTAGACCTAATAGAGCTAGCTCTGTTGGCAGTTGTTTCGACATATTTTCGGGAGCATGAAGTTTCATCTTGACATTAAAAATTATCTTTTTTCTTTTCTTTCCATTTTTTTGAGTTTTGTTTTATGTAATAAATCTGAAATCGTGTTTATGATTTCGTGGATTAGTTGGCAATTCATCTTGCCTTAGTTCATAAATTTTCTAGGGAAAAATCAAGATTCTTAGGATGAGTTTTAAAAGTTACCAAAAATGGAAAAAACTATTTCTCCTAAAAATTTGCCAAATATGGTAATTTTTAAAATTGTAATAAGTAGGAGTTTTCTTTCATTGTAGAGGAGAGTAGTTGGACACAGTTAATGAGAATTTGGAATTCGATCGTTCTGGCGTTGTGTTGTCTTTTTTTGTGAATTGTGTTTCCAAAGGTTTTTGGATACATCACTCAATCAGAGGTGAACCCACCTAATATTTTGATGTCAAATGCTTCCATTTTAAATTTCACGAACATCAGAGGTCGTTTAAAATAGTAATTTAAACTTTCAATTTTCCTCTATCAAAGGAAAACCCACCTAATATTATGATGTCAAATGCTTCTATTTTAAATTGGAAGCATTTGACATCAAAATATTAATTTAAAGTTTCAAATATTAATTTAAAGTCTTATTTTTAAACAATGAGAGGAAAACCCAGCTAATATTTTAATGTCAAATGCTTCCATTTTAAATTTCACGAAGATCGGATCTCGTTGTAAATATTAATTTAAAGTTCCAATTTTTCTCAATAAGAGGAAAACCCACCTAATATTTTGATGTCAAATGCTTCTATTTTAAATTTCATAGAGATCCGAGCTCGTTTGAAACATTAATTTCAAGTTTCAAATTTACATAATCAATGGAAAACCCACCTAATATTTTGATGTCAAATGCTTCCAATTTAAATTTCATGAAGATCAGAGCTCATTTGAAATATTAATTTAAAGTTTCAATTTTCTCAATCAAACGAGAACCTACCTAATATTTTTATGTCAAATGCTTCCATTTTAAATTTCATGAAGATCGGAGCTCATTTGAAATATTAATTTAAACGTTAAGTTTTGCTCCCGGGCGTAAAATGTGTCACAAAGAAGTTTCAATTTTTTGCACAATCAGAGGTAAACCCACCTAATATTTTGATGTCAAATGCTTCCATTTTAAATTTCACGAACATCGGAGCTCATTTGAAGTATTAATTTAATCTTTTAATTTTGCTCAATCAGAGGAAAACCTACCTAATACTTTCATGTCAAATGCTTCTATCTTTAAATTGGAAGCATTTGACATCAAAATATTAATTTAAAGTTTCTGTTTTACACAATCAGAAGAAAACCCACATAATATTTTAATGTCAAATGCTTCCATTTTAAATCTCATGAAGACCGGATCTCATTTGAAATATTAGTTTAAAGTTTTAATTTTGCTCAATCATAGGAAAACCCACCTAATATTTTGATGTCAAATGCTTATATTTTGAATTTCACAGAGATCAGAGCTCATTTGAAATATTAATTTCACGTTTCAATTTTACACAATCAGTGGAAAACCCACCTAATATTTTGATGTCAAATGCTTCCAATTTAAATTTCACAAAGATCAGAGCTCGTTTGAAATATTAATTTAATGTTTCAATTTTCTCAATCGGAGGAGAACCCACCTAATATTTTGATGTCAAATGCTTCCATTTTAAATTTCACAAAGATTGGAGCTCATTTGAAATATTAAGTTAAACATTCAATTTTTCTCCCGGATGTAAAATGTGTCAAAAAAAAGTTTCAATTTTGCACAATCAGAGTTAAACCCACATAATATTTTGATGTCAAATGCTTCCATTTTAAATTTCATGAACATCGGAGCTCGTTTGAAATATTAATTTAAACTTTCATTTTTGCTCAGTCAGAGGAAAACCCACCTAATATTATGATGTCAAATGCTTCTATTTTAAATTGGAAGCATTTGACATCAAAATATTAATTTAAAGTTTCAAATATTAATTTAAAGTTTCATTTTTACACAATCAGAGAAAACCTCACCTAATATTTTAATGTCAAATACTTCCATTTTAAATTTCACGAAGATCAGATCTCGTTTGAAATATTAATTTAAAGTTTCATTTTTTCTCAATCAGAGAAAAACCCACCTAATATTTTGATGTCAAATGCTTCTATTTTAAATTTCACGGAGATCTGAGCTTGTTTGAAATATTAATTTCAAGTTTCAATTTTACACAATCAGTGAAAAACCCACCTAATATTTTGATGTCAAATGCTTCCAATTTAAATTTCACAAAGATCGGAGCTCGTTTGAAATATTAATTTGAAGTTTAAATTTTCTCAATTAGAGGAGAACCCACCTAATACTTTGATGTCAAATGCTTCCACTTTAAATTTCACGAAGATGAGAGCTCATTTGAAATATTAATTTAAACATTCAATTTTTCTCCCAGACATAAAACATGTGACAAAAAAGTTTCATTTTTGCACAATCTGAGGTGAACCCACCTATTATTTTGATGTCAAATGCTTCCATTTTAAATTTCATGAACATCGGAGCTCGTTTGAAATATTAATTTAAACTTTCAATTTTGCTCAATCAGAGGAAAACCCACCTAATATTATGATGTCAAATGCTT
>MU222169.1:60956-75595 GCA_018584345.1 Thuja plicata | reverse complement strand
ACCTAGAGTGGATGATCACCATTTTATCACTCTCCACTAAGGATGGTTCAAATGGAAATGTAACATTGGTTATTATTCCCCCCACAATGTACAATTCTCACTCTTATATTGTTGAACAATACTCATGCCTTCTTGTTAAATGCCTTGAATTCTCCAAGAGAGGTGACACTATATAATTGATGCTTTCTTTATAGAAATAGACACCCTTCCTTGAATTTATGCTTCTTTGTTATTTCTTGATCACAATCATAAAAAATTAATATATTTTTTTAATGAAAGTCATTTTCAGAAATTTCACATAGACCCGTACATATTTTGTCATAACTTTTGCATCCAAGAATTTATCTATAATTGCTTTGGTGAGATTCTTTTAAATTAGGCTTCCATAAACATATCTGAAATTTAGAAAAATCCAATGGTGCATTTGTGAGATATGGTCCTTTTACCAAGACTATATTTTATGAGACAATCACACATTCACCATCAACAAACTACTCTCTTACATTTGCAGTCTGGCTCTGATACCATGTTAAGTTTTATGATAGATGTGAATGTAATAGCACTCTATTTTGTATGTGTTTTCCAAATGCAACAATCTCTCTTTCATTTATATTAGGAATGAGGCTAAGAGAGACATATCCCTTCATGGGACATGTCTATTCATTATTATTTATAAGAAAGGACATGCCTCTTCCTATTAATCATAATTTAATCAATCTTATAATGTTTCATTAATCAATTATTAATTAAGAATAATATAATAATTTAATATTGAATATTAAATTTCATATGATTAATAATAATATAACATATATAATATATTATTATTAATCAACATGTATTATATATATTCTAATGATCATACGACTGAAGCTAAAAACATTAACAGTTTCAAATATTAATTTAAAGTTTCTATTTTACACAATCAGAGGAAAACCCACCTAATATTTTAATGTCAAATGCTTCCATTTTAAATTTCACGAAGATCAGATCTCCTTTAAAATATTAATTTAAAGTTTTAATTTTGCTCAATCAGAGGAAAACCCACCTAATATTTTCATCTCAAATGCTTCTATTTTAAATTTCACAGAGATCCAAGCTTGTTGGGAATATTAATTTCAAGTTTCAATTTTACACAATCAGTCGAAAACCCACCTAATATTTTGATGTCAAATGCTTCCAATTTAAATTTCAGGAAGATCAGAGCTCGTTTGAAATATTAATTTAAAGTTTCAATTCTCTCAATGATGCAACAACTTTCAGAGGTCATAATTTTTGACTCGGATGTGGGTTTTGGCTCAAATTTTACAGGAGGATTTGTGAGCTAGATTTAATGGTAGACCCAATCAAGATAGCTTTGTTGGTGGTCATTTTGACATCTTTTCGGGAGCTTTAAGTTTCATCTTGACATTCAAAATTAGCATTTTTCTTTTCTTTCCAATTTTTTGAGTTTTGTTTTTCGTAATAAATCTAAAATTGTGTTTCTGATTTCGTGGATTAGTTAGAAATTCATCTTGTCTTAGTTCATAGATTTTATAGGGAAAAATAAATATTCTTAGGATGAATTTTAAAATTTACCAAAAATGGGAAAAAACTATTTTTCCCAAAAATTTGCCAAATATGGTAATTTTTGAAATTGTAATAAGTAGGAGTTTTCTTTCATTGTAGATGAGAGTAGTTGGACGTAGTTAATGAGAATTTGGAATTCTATCATTCTGGCATTGTGTTGTCTTTTTTCGTGAATTGTGTTTCTGAAGGTTTTGGGCTACATCACTCAATCAGAGGAGAACCCACCTAATATTTTGATGTCAAATGCTTTCATTTTAAATTTCATGAAGATCAGAGCTCATTTGAAATATTAATTTAAACATTCAATTTTGCTCCCGAAAGTAAAACGTGTCACAAAAAAGTTTCAATTTTGCACAATAAGAGGTAAACCCACCTAATATTTTGATGTCAAATGCTTCCATTTTAAATTTCACGAACATTGGAGCTCGTTTGAAATATTAATTTAAACTTTCATTTTTGCTCAATCAGAGGAAAACCCATCTAATATTATGATGTCAAATGCTTCAATTTCAAATTGGAAGCATTTGACATCAAAATATTAATTTAAAGTTTCAAATATTAATTTAATGTTTCAGTTTTACACAATCAGAGGAAAACCCACCTAATATTTTAATGTCAAATGCTTCCATTTTAAATTTCACGAAGATCGGATCTTGTTTGAAATACTAATTTAAAGTTTCAATTTTGCTCAATCAGAGCAAAACCCACATAATATTTTCATGTCAAATGCTTCTATTTTAAATTTCATGGAGATCTAAGCTTGTTTGAAAAATTAATTTAGAGTTTCAATTTTACACAATCAATGGAAAACCCACCTAATATTTTGATGTCAAATGCTTCTAATTTAAATTTCATGAAGATCAAAGCTCATTTGAAATATTAATTTAAAGTTTTAATTTTCTCAATTAGACGAGAACCCACCTAATATTTTGATGTCGAATGCTTCCATTTTAAATTTCACAAAGATCAGAGCTCATTTCAAATATTAATTTAAACATTCAATTTTGCTCTCAGACGTAAAACGTGTCACAAAAAAGTTTCAATTTTGCACAATTAGAGGTTAACCCACCTAATATTTTGATGTCAAATGCTTCCATTTTAAGTTTCATGAACATCGGAGCTCGTTTGAAATATTAATTTAAACTTTCAATTTTGCTCAATCAGAGGAAAACCCACCTAATATTTTGATGTCAAATGCTTCTATTTTAAATTGGAAGGATCTGACGTCAAAATATTAATTTAAAGATTCAAATATTAGTTTAAATTTTTTGTTTTACACAATCAGAGGAAAACCCACCTAATATTTTAATGTCAAATGCTTCCATTTTATATTTCACGAAGATCAGATCTCGTTTGAAATATTAATTTAAAGTTTCAGTTTTGCTCAATCATAGGAAAACCCACCTAATATTTTGATGTCAAATGCTTCTATTATAAATTTCACAGAGGTTCAAGCTCGTTTGAAATATTAATTCTGAGTTTCAATTTTACACAATCAGTGGAAAACCCACATAATATTTTGTTTTCAAATGCTTACAATTTAAATTTCACGAAGATCGGAGCTTGTTTGAAATATTAATTTGAAATTTCAATTTTCTCAAATAGAGGAGAACCCACCTAATATTTTTATGTCAAATGCTTCCATTTTAAATTTCACAAAGATCGGATCTCATTTTAAATATTAATTTAAACATTCAATTTTGCTCACGGGCGTAAAATGTGTCACAAAAAAGTTTCAATTTTGTACAATCAGAGGTAAACCCACCTAATATTTTGATGTCAAATGCTTCCATTTTAAATTTCAAAAAAATCAGAGCTCAATTGAAATATTAATTTAAACTTTTAATTTTGCTCAATCAGAGGAAAACCCACCTAATATTTTTATGTCAAATGCTTCTATTTTAAATTGGAAGCATTTGACATCAAAATATTAATTTAAAGTTTTAGTTTTACACAATCAGAGGAAAACCCACATAATATTTTAATGTCAAATGCTTCCATTTTAAATCTCACGAAGATCGGATCTCGTTTGAAATATTAGTTTAAATTTTTAATTTTTCTCAATCAGAGGAAAACCCACCTAATATTTTTATGTCAAACGCTTCTATTTTAAATTTCAAAAAGATCTGAGCTCATTTGAAATATTAATTTCAAGTTTCAATTTTACACAATCAGTGGAAAACCCACCTAATATTTTGATGTCAAATGCTTCGAATTTAAATTTCACAAAGATCGGAGCTCATTTGAAATATTAAGTTAAAGTTTCAATTTTCTCAATCAAAGGAGAACCCACCTAATATTTTGATGTCAAATGCTTCCATTTTAAATTTCACAAAGATCAGAGCTCATTTGAAATATTAATTTAAACATTCAATTTTTGCTCCCGGACGTAAAATGTGTGACAAAAAAGTTTCATTTTTGCACAATCAGAGGTGAACCCACCTAATATTTTGATGTCAAATGCTCCCTTCTTAAATTTCACGAACATCAGAGCTAATTTGAAATATTAATTTAAACTTTCAATTTTGCTCAATCAGAGGAAAACCCACCTAATATTATGATGTCAAATGGTTCTATTTTAAATTGGAAGCATTTGACATCATTTGACATCGTTTGAAGTATTAATTTAAAGTTTCAATTTTTCCCAATCAGAGCAAAACCCCCCTAATATTTTGATATCAAATGCTTTTATTTTAAATTTCATGGAGATCCGAGCTCATTTGAAATACTAATTTCAAGTTTCAATTTTACACAATCAGTGGAAAACCCACCTAACATTTTGATGTCAAATGCTTCCAATTTAAATTTCACAAAGATCAGAGCTTGTATGAAATATTAATTTAATGTTTAAATTTTCTAAATCAGATGAGAACCCACCTAATATTTTGATGTCAAATGCTCCCATTTTAAATTTCACGAAGATCAGAGCTCATTTGAAATATTAATTTAAACATTCAATTTTGCTCCTACACGTAAAACGTGTCATAAAAAAGTTTTAATTTTGCACAATCAGAGGTAAACCCAGCTAATATTTTGATGTCAAATGCTTTCATTTTAATTTTCACGAACATCAAAGCTCGTTTGAAATATTAATTTAAACTTTCAATTTTTCTCAATCAAAGGAAAACTGACCTAATATTTTGATGCCGAATGCTTCTATTTTAAATTTGAAGGATCTTACGTCAAAATATTAATTTAAAGTTTCAAATATTAATTTAAAGTTTCTGTTTTACACAATTAGAAGAAAAACCACCTAATATTTTAATGTCAAATAATTCCATTTTAAATTTCACGAAGATCATATCTCATTTCAAATATTAATTTAAAGTTTTAATTTTGGTCAATTAGAGGAAAACCCACCTAATATTTTGATGTCAAATGCTTCTATTTTAAATTTCACAGAGATCCGAGCTCATTTGAAATATTAATTCCAAGTTTCAAGTTTACATAATCAGTGGAAAACGCACCTAATATTTTGATGTCAAATGCTTCCAATTTAAATTTCACGAAGATCGGAGCTTGTTTGAAATATTAATTTAAAGTTTCAATTCTCTCGATGATGCAGCAACTTCCGAAGGTCATAACTTTTGACTCGAATGTGGGTTTTGGCTGAAATTCTACAGGCAAATTCTAGAGCTAGATCTAATGGTAGACCCAAAAGGCAGTCATTTCAACATCTTTTTGAGAGCCTGAAGTTTCATCTTGACCTTAAAAATTAGCTTTTTTCTTTTCTTTCCAGTTTTTTGAGTTTTTTTTTGTAATAAATCTAAAATTGTGTTTCTGATTTCGTGGATTAGTTGGCAATTCATCTTGCCTTAGTTCATAGATTTTCTAGGGAAAAATCAAGATTCTTAGGATGAGTTTTAAAAGTTACCAAAAATGGAAAACAACTATTTTTTCAAAAAAATTTGCCAAATATGGTAATTTTCAAAATTGTAATAAGTAGGAGTTTTCTTTCATTATAGAGGAGAGTAGTTGGACGCAGTTAATGAGAATTTGGAATTCTATCATTCTAGCATTGTGTTGTCTTTTTTTGTGAATTATGTTTCTGAAGATTTTGGGCTACATCACTCAATCAAAGGAGAATCCACCTAACATTTTGATGTCAAATGCTTCCATTTTAAATTTCATGAAGATCGGAGCTCATTTGAAATATTAATTTAAATATTCAATTTTGCTCCCGAAAATAAAATGTGTCACAAAAAAGTTTCAATTTTGCACAATCAGAGGTAAACCCACCTAATATTTTGATGTCAAATGCTTCTGTTTTAAATTTCACGAACATCGGAGGTTGTTTGAAATATTAATTTAAACATTCATTTTTGCTCAATCAGAGGAAAACCCACCTAATATTATGATGTCAAATGCTTCTATTTTAAATTGGAAGCATTTGACATAAAAATATTAATTTAAAGTTTCATTTTTACACAATCAGAGGAAAACCCACCTAATATTTTAATGTCAAATGCTTCCATTTTAAATTTCAAGAAGATCAGATCTCGTTTGAAATATTAATTTAAAATTTCAATTTTGCCCAATCAGAGAAAAACCCACCTAATATTTTGATGTCAAATGCTTCTATTTTAAATTTCCCAGAGATCTAAGCTTGTTTGAAATATTAATTTCAAGGTTCAATTTTACACAATCAGTGGAAAACCCACCTGATATTTTGATGTCAAATGCTTCCAATTTAAATCTCACAAAGATCGAAGCTCGTTCAAAATATTAATTTAAATTTTTAATTTTATCAATTAGAGGAGAACCCACCTAATATTTTAATGTCAAATGCTTCCATTTTAAATTTCACGATGATCGGAGCTCATTTGAAACATTAATTTAAACATTCAATTTTGCTCCCGGACGTAAAACGTGTGACAAAAAAGTTTCATTTTTGCACAATCAGAGGTGAACCCACCTAATATTTTGATGTCAAATGCTTCCATTTAAAAATTTCATGAACATCAGAGCTAATTTGAAATATTAATTTAAACTTTCAGTTTTGCTCAATCAGAGGAAAACCCACCTAATATTATGATGTCAAATGCTTCTATTTTAAATTTAAATCATTTGACATCAAAATATTAATTTAAAGTCTCAAATATTAATTTAAATTCTTATTTTTAAACAATGAGAGGAAAACCCACCTAATATTTTATTGTCAAATGCTTCCTATTTAAATTTCACGAAGATCGGATCTCGTTTGAAATATTAATTTAAAGTTTCAATTTTGCATAATCAAAGGAAAACCCACCTAACATTTTGATGTCAAATGCTTCCAATTTAAATTTCATGAAGATCAGAGCTCATTTGAAATATCAATCTAAAGTTTCAATTTTCTCAATCAGAGGAGAACCCACCTAATATTTTGATGTCAAATGGTTCCATTTTAAATTTTACGAAGATCGGAGCTCATTTGAAATATTAATTTAAACATTCAATTTTGCTCCCGGACGTAAAACATGTCACAAAAAAGTTTCAATTTTGCACAATTAGAGGTAAACCCACCTAATATTTTGATGTCAAATGCTTCCATTTTAAGTTTCACGAACATCGGAGCTCATTTGAAATATTAATTCAAACTTTCAATTTTGCTCAATCAGAGGAAAACCCAGCTAATATTTTCATGTCAAATGCTTCTATTTTAAATTGGAAGGATCTGACATCAAAATATTAATTTAAAGTTTCAAATATTAATTTAAAGTTTTTGTTTTACACAATTAGAGGAAAACCAACCTAATATTTTAATGTCAAATGCTTCCATTTTAAATTTCACGAAGACCAGATCTTGTTTGAAATTTTAATTTAAAGTTTCAATTTTGCTCAATCAGAGGAAAAGCCACCTAATATTTTGATTTCAAATGCTTCTATTTTAAATTTCAGGGAGATCTAAGCTCGTTTGAAATATTAATTCCAAGTTTCAATTTTACACAATCAGTGGAAAACCCACCTAATATTTTGATGTCAAATGCTTCCAATTTAAATTTCACGAAGATCAGAGCTCATTTGAAATATTAATTTAAAGTTTCAATTCTCTCAATGATGCAGCAACTTTCGAAGGTCATAACTTTTGACTCGGATGTGGGTTTTGGCTGAAATTTTACAGGCGGATTCGTGAGCTAGACTTAATCGTAGACCCAATAGAGCTAGCTCTGTTGGTGGTCATTTCAACATCTTTTTGGGAGCCTGAAGTTTCATCTTGACCTTCAAAATTAGTTTTTTTCTTTTCTTTCCAATTTTTTGAGTTTTGTTTTTTGTAATAAATCTGATATCGTGTTTCTGATTTCGTGGATTAGTTGGCAATTCATCTTGCCTTAGTTCATAGATTTTCTAAGGAAAAATCAAGATTCTTAGGATGAGTTTTAAAAGTTAACAAAACTGGAAAAAAAAACTATTTTGCCCAAAAAATTTCCAAATACAGTAATTTTCTAAATTGTAATAAGTAGGAGTTTTCTTTCATTGTAGAGGAGAGTAGTTGGACGTAGTTAATGAGAATTTGGAATTCTATCATTCTGGCATTGTGCTGTCTTTTTTTGTGAATTGTGTTTCTGAAGGTTTTGGGCTACATCACTCAATCAGAGGGGAACCCACCTAATATTTTGATGTCAAATGCTTCCATTTTAAATTTCATGAAGATTGGAGCTCATTTGAAATATTAATTTAAACATTCAATTTTGCTCAATCAGAGGAAAACCCATCTAATATTATGATGTCAAATGCATCTATTTCAAATTGGAAGCATTTGACATCAAAATATTAATTTAAAGTTTCAAATATTAATTTAAAGTTTCAGTTTTACACAATCAGAGGAAAACCCACCTAGTATTTTATTGTCAAATGCTTCCATTTTAAATTTCACGAAGATCGGATCTCATTTGAAATATTAATATAAAGTTTCAATTTTTCTCAATCAAAGCAAAATCCACCTAATATTTTGATGTCAAATGCTTCTATTTTAAATTTCATGGAGATCCGAGCTTATTTGAAATATTAATTTCAAGTTTCAATTTTACACAATCAGTGGAAAACCCACCTAATATTTTCATGTCAAATGCTTCCAATTTAAATTTCACGAAGATCAGAGCTCGTTTGAAATATTAATTTAAAGATTTTATTTTCTCTATTAAAGGAGAACCCACCTAATATTTCGCTGTCAAATGCTTCCATTTTAAATTTCACGAAGATCAGAGCTGGTTTGAAATATTTATTTAAACATTTAATTTTGCTCCTGGACCTATAACGTGTGACAAAAAAGTTTCATTTTTGCACAATCAGAGGTGAACCCACCTAATATTTTAATGTTAAATGCTTCCATTTTAAATTTCACAAACATCTGAGCTCGTTTGAAATATTAATTTAAACTTTCAATTTTACTCAATCAGAGGAAAACCCACCTAATATTATGATGTCAAATGCTTCTATTTTAAATTGAAAGCATTTAACATCAAAATATTTATTTAAAGTTTCAAATATTAATTTAAAGTCTTATTTGTAAATAATAAGAGGAAAACCCACTTAATATTTTAATGTCAAATGCTTCTATTTTAAATTTCACGAAGATCGGATCTCGTTTAAAATATTAATTTAAAGTTTCAATTTTTCTCAATCAGAGGAAAATCCACCTAATATTTTGATGTCAAATGCTTCTATTTTAAATATCATGGGGATCTGAGCTTGATTGAAATATTAATTTCAAGTTTCAATTTTACACAATCAATGGAAAACCCACCTAATATTTTGATGTCAAATGCTTCGAATTTAAATTTCACGAAGATCGGAGCTCATTTGAAATATTAATTTAAAGTTTCAATTTTCTCAATCAGAGGAGAACCCACCTAATATTTTGATGTCAAATGGTTCCATTTTAAATTTCACGAAGATTGGAGCTCATTTCAAATATTAATTTAAACATTTAATTTTTCTCCCGGGCCTAAAACGTGTCACAAAAAGTTTCAATTTTGCACAATTAGACGTAAACCCACCTAAAATTTTGATGTCAAATGCTTCCATTTTAAATTTCATGAACATCGGAGCTCATTTGAAATATTAATTTAAACTTTTAATTTTGCTCAATCAAAGGTAAACCCACCTAATATTTTGATGTCAAATGCTTCTATTTTAAATTGGAATCAGTTGACATCAAAATATTAATTTAAAGTTTCAAATATTAATTTAAAGTTTCAGTTTTACACAATGAGAGGAAAACCCACATAATATTTTAATGTCAAATGCTTCCATTTTAAAGCTCACGAAGATCAGATCTCGTGTGAAATATTAATTTAAAGTTTCAATTTTGCTCAATAAGAGGAAAGCCCACCTAATATTTTGATGTCAAATGCTTCTATTTTAAATTTCATGGAGATCCGAGCTCATTTGAAATATTAATTTCAAGTTTCAATTTTACAAAATCACTGGAAAACCCACCTAATATTTTGATGTCAAATGCTTCCAATTTAAATTTCACAAAGATTGGAGCTCATTTGAAATATTAATTTCAAGTTTCAGTTTTCTCAATTAGAGCAAAACCCACCTAATATTTTGATGTCAAATGCTTCCATTTTAAATTTCACAAAGATTGGAGCTCATTTCAAATATTAATTTAAACATTCAATTTTGCTCCCAGATGTAAAATGTGTCACAAAATTTTTTCAATTTTGCACAATCAGAGGTAAACCCACCTAATATTTTGATGTCAAATGCTTCCATTTTAAGTTTCACAAACATCGGAGCTCGTTTGAAATATTAATTTAAACTTTCAATTTTTCTCAATCAGAGGAAAACCCACCTAATATGTTGATGTCAAATGCTTCTATTTTAAATTGGAAGGATCTAATGTCAAAATATTAAATTAAAGTTTCAAATATTAATTTAAAGTTTCTATTTTACACAATCGGAGGAAAACCCACCTAATATTTTAATGTCAAATGCTTCCATTTTAAATTTCACGAAGATCAGATCTCGTTTGAAATATTAATTTAAAGTTTCAATTTTGCTCAATCAGAGGAAAACCCACCTAATATTTTGATGTCAAATGCTTCTATTTTAGATTTCATGAAGATTCGAGCTCGTTTGAAATATTAATTTTGAGTTTCAATTTTACACAATCAGTGGAAAAGCCTTCTAATATTTTGATGTCAAATGTTTCCAATCTAAATTTCACGAAGATTGGAGCTCGTTTGAAATATTAATTTAAAGTTTCAATTCTCTCAATGATGCAGCAACTTCCAAAGGTCATAAGTTTGGAATTCTATCATTCTGGCATTGTGTTGTCTTTTTTTGTGAATTTTTTTTATGACGGTTTTTGGCTACATCACTCAGTCAGAGGAGAACCCACCAAATATTTTGATGTCAAATGCTTCCATTTGAAATTTCACGAAGATCGGAGCTCATTTGAAATGTTAAATTAAACATTTAATTTTGCTCCATAACATAATACATGTCACACAAAAGTTTCAATTTTGCACAATCAGAGGTAAACCCACCTAATATTTTGATGTCAAATGCTTCCATTTTAAATTTCACGAACATCGGAGCTTGTTTAAAATATAAATTTAAACTTTCATTTTTACTCCATCAAAGGAAAACCCACCTAATATTATGATGTCAAATGTTTCTATTTTAAATTGGAAGCATTTGACGTCAAAATATTAATTTAAAGTTTCAGTTTTACACAATCAGAGGAAAACCCACCTAATATTTTAATGTCAAATGCTTCAATTTTAAATTTCACAAAGATCAGATGTCGTTTGAAATATTAATTTAAAGTTTCAATTTTTCTCAATCAGAGCAAAACCCGCCTAATATTTTGATGTCAAATGCTTCTATTTTAAATTTCACGGAGATCCGAGCTTATTTGAAATATTAATTTAAAGTTTTAATTTTACACAATCAGTGGAAAACCCACCTAATATTTTGATGTCAAATGCTTCCAATTTAATTTTCACGAAGATCTGAGCTCGTTTGAAATATTAAATTAAAGTTTTAATTTTCTCAATTAGAGGAGAACCCACCAAATATTTTGATCTCGAATGCTTCCATTTTAAATGTGACAAAGATTGGAGATCAATTGAAATATTAATTTAAACATTCAATTTTGCTCCCGGACGTAAAACATGTGACAAAAAAGTTTCATTTTTGCACAATCAGAGGTGAACCCACCTAATATTTTGATGTCATATGCTACCATTTTAAATTTCATGAACATCAGAGCTTGTTTGAAATATTAATTTAAAACTTTCAATTTTTCTCAATAAGAGGAAAACCCACCTAATATTATGATGTCAAATGCTTCTATTTTAAATTGGAAGCATTTGATATCAAAATATTAATTTAAAGTTCCGAATATTAATTTAAAGTCTTATTTTTAAACAATGAGAGGAAAACCCACCTAATATTTTAATGTCAAATGCTTCCAATTTAAATTTCACAAAGATCGGATCTCGTTTGAAATATTAATTTATTGTTTCAACTTTGCTCAATCAGAGGAAAACCCACCTAATATTTTGATGTCAAATGCTTCTATTTTAAATTTTGGGGAGATTCGAGCTGATTTGAAGTATTAATTTCAAGTTTCAATTTTAAACAATCAGTGGAAAACTGACCTAATATTTTGATGTCAAATGTTTCCAATTTAAATTTGACGAAGATCAAAGCTCATTTGAAATATTAATATAAAGTTTCAATTTTCTCAATCAGAGGAGAACCCACCTAATATTTTCATGTCAATTACTTCCATTTTAAAATTCATGAAGATTAGAGCTCATTTGAAATATTAATTTAAACATTCAATTTTGCTCTCAGGCGTCAAACGTGTCACAAAAAAGTTTCAATTTTACACAATCAGAGGTAAACCCACCTAATATTTTGATGTCAAATGCTTCCATTTTAAATTTCATGAACATCAGAGCTCAATTGAAATATTAATTTAAACATTCAATTTTGCTCCTGGGCGTAAAATGTGTCACAAAAAAGTTCCAATTTTGCACAATCAGAGGTAAACCCACCTAATATTTTGATGTCAAATGCTTCCATTTTAAATTTCATGAACATCGGAGATCATTTGAAAGATTCATTTAAAATTTTAATTTTACTCAATCAGAGGAAAACCCACCTAATATTTTGATGTCAAATGCTTCTATTTTAAATTGGAAGCATTTGACATCAAAATATTAATTTAAAGTTTCAAATATTAATTTAAAGTTTCAGTTTTACACAATAAGAGGAAAAACCACATAATATTTTAATGTCAAATGCTTCCATTTTTAATCTCACAGAGATCGGATCTCGTTTGAAATATTAGTTTAAAGTTTCAATTTTGCTCAATTAGAGGAAAACCCACCTAATATTTTGATGTCAAATGCTTCTATTTTAAATTTCACAGATATTTGAGCTCATTTGAAATAGTAATTTCAAGTTTCAATTTTACACAATCAGTGGAAAACCCACCTAATATTTTGATGTCAAATGCTTCTAATTTAAATTTCACAAAGATCGGAGCTCGTTTAAAATATTAATTTAAAGTTTCAATTTTCTCAATTAGAGGAGAACCCACCTAATATTTTGATGTCAAATGCTTCCATTTTAAATTTCATGAAGATCAGAGCTCATTTGAAATATTAATTTAAACATTCAATTTTTCTCCTGGGCATAAAACGTGTCAAAAAAAAGTTTCAATTTTGCACAATCAGAGGTAAACCCACCTAATATTTTGATGTCAAATGCTTCCATTTTAAATTTCACAAACATCGAAGCTCATTTCAAATATTAATTTAAAATTTTAATTTTGCTCAATCAGAGGAAAACCCACCTAATATTTTGATTCAAAATGCTTCTATTTTAAATTGGAAGCATTTGACATCAAAATATTAATTTAAAGTTTCGAATATTAATTTAAAGTTTCAGTTTTACACAATCAGAGGAAAACCCACATAATATTTTAATGTCAAATGCTTCCATTTTAAATCTCGGGAAGATCGGATCTCGTTTGAAATATTAGTTTAAAGTTTAAATTTTGCTTAATCAGAGGAAAACCCACATAATATTTTGATGTCAAATGCTTCTATTTTAAATTTCACAGAGATCTGATCTCGTTTGAAATGTTAATTCTGAGTTTCAATTTTACACAATCAGTGGAAAACCCACCTAATATTTTGATGTGAAATGCTTCCAATTTAAATTTCACGAAGTTCGGAGCTCGTTTGAAATATATATTTAAAGTTTCAATTCTCTCAATGATGCAACAACTTCCAGAGGTCATAACTTTTGACTTGGATGTGGGTTTTGGCTGAAATTTTACAGGCGGATTATTAAGCTAGATTTAATGGTAGACCCAATAGAGCTAGCTCTCTTGGCAGTCGTTTTGACATCTTTTTGGGTGCCTAAAGTTTGATCTTGACCTTAAAAATTAGCTTTTTTCTTTTTCTTTCTAGTTTTTTGAATTTTCTTTTTTGTAATAAATTTTAAATTGTGTTCCTGATTTCACAAAGATCAGAGCTATTTTGAAATATTAATTTAAACATTCAAATTTTATCCCAGACGTAAAACATTTTATAAAAAAAGTTTCAATTTTGCACAATCAAAGGTTAACCCACCTAATATTTAGATGTCAAATGCTTCCATTTTAAATTTCAAGAGCATCAAAGCTGGTTTTAAATATTAATTTAAACATTCAATTTTCTCAATCAGAGGAGAACCCACCTAATATTTTGATGTCAAATATTACCATTTTAAATTTCACCAAGATCGGAGCTCATTTGAAATATTAATTTAAACATTCAATTTTACTCTCAAACGTAAAATGTGTCACAAAAAAGTTTCAATTTTGCACAATTAGAGGTAAACCCACCTAATATATTGTTATCAAATGTTTCCATTTTAAGTTTCATGAACATCGGAGCTTGTTTGAAATATTAATTTAAACTTTCAATTTTGCTCAATCCGAGGAGAACCCACCTAATATTTTGATGTCAAATGCTTCTATTTTAAATTGGAAGGATCTGACGTCAAAATATTAATTTAAAGTTTCAAATATTAATTTAAAGTTTCTATTTTACACAATCAGAGGAAAACCCACC